>CAIGRT010132954.1:0-11631 GCA_903798405.1 Fraxinus platypoda
TGGTTGAACATGAACCAAAGTGATCATGTTGGGTTCCTGATCGGGCTGAATAGGATAACAAAAAAGGTGGTCGAGTGTCCACTTAAGTGCATAGAAACTCCCATCACTCTCATCCATAGCCACCAACACCTTCATCTTCTTTTTCTCCTCCCCCGCCGCCGTCGACGGCTGATGCGCAGCCCCCTCTACTTCTGTACTTCTCGTCTTAGCTCACGTTGTTTCCATCTCTCTCTCTACTTCACAGAAAGCAAACTTCTACCAACTTTTGAAAAAAAAAACTGAAATATTAAGAGAGTGTTTGGTGGAGATTAAAATTAGATTTTTAGTAGATCGTAATAGAAGTTTTTGAAATGTGTGGTTGAAAAGTTGTGGGACCCATGAAATATATGGTTAATATTGATTGTTTGACTTTGACTTGGATTAAAATCAAATTTTAATCTGGACCAAACATGGGCTTAAAATCTATATAATTTGGTGTAATCCCGACAGGTTTTGTCCACACATAAAACACATTCATTTGGCCATGCAAAGGAGGACAGCATTAGCAAATAGCAAGCCACGTTGAACCCCATACTCCCACCCCACTATCCTCTAAGTTTTAGCCCATGGTGATAAATGGTTGAAATTTTTTGACAATGACCAATAAATATGATCGTAAGACGTGGATGAATATTTAGCCTTTTGTAGTTAAAAAAGTTGGAAATGGTTTAAAGAAATAAAAAAATTGGTTAGGTATAATTTTGAAGAGTCAACTTTGAGCACATATTTGGACTTGATCGGATGGTCAAATTATAAATGTAAATAGACCAACTTGTTCTACTCGTCGAATAGATCGATATCCTTTTCGACACACCAATGATATGCAATCATAGCATAACATTATCTTCTCTCTCTCAATCAAATTTTGCATATATATTGCATAAAATTTGATTTTCATTTTTGCATTAAGGAGTACATAAATCAAATACTGGTTCGTTGTTCTTGTGTGTTGAAGTGCTACTCACACAAGAAGAAATCGTTGTATTTTGGGAGTTGATAGTCATAAATCGTAGGCACCGTTTCTGGGCAAATTCGACTTAAGGACATAGTGTTCAACACTTACCTCGATTTTGCATCCATTTGGCGTTATTCATTTGAAGTTTCATTTCCTTGCTCTGCCAAAATTCCAGTAGAAGTTTCACAAAGATTCTACGGGTGTTTGTTTGTCACTCATTACACCATATCCATCTAGTGATGTTANATTTTGCATCCATTTGGCGTTATTCATTTGAAGTTTCATTTCCTTGCTCTGCCAAAATTCCAGTAGAAGTTTCACAAAGATTCTACGGGTGTTTGTTTGTCACTCATTACACCATATCCATCTAGTGATGTTAAAAAAGCTAGACGGCTGGGGTGGACCGGGCTCTTCCCTAAACAAGCTCGAACCGGGCCGGCTCGTAGCTCGGTGGCATTGAGCCGAGGCTCGGTCCGAGCCCCATTTTAGGGTGTCAACTAGCTCGGGCTAGTCACCGACTCGTGTCACGGGCCAATCCGAGCTTTTTTTTAAGTTTAGATGTATTTTTATATATATTAATATTTAGTTATTATTTATAATACGTATAAATTCCACAAATTTTAAATACATTATAAAAAAGTATATCTTTATAACGAATTAAAAAAAACGAGTGGCTCGCTAAGGCTCGACCGAGCCTCAATTTTTTAGCTCGGGCCTAAAAAAGTTCGGACTTCTTTTGCTCGAGCCGAGCCCAAGCTTTGAGTTTCAGCTTGCTGACATGGCTATATCCATCCAACAAAAAATTAGGGGGTCATTTGATTCGTGCTTCAGTTTTCAATTCGTTTTCAATTTTATGTTTTGAGGCTTTATTTTAAAATTACAAAAAACGCATTTGGTTTATAATTTTTTAAAAATATTTCTTAAAATGGAAAATAAAAAAATACATTTAGTTTGAAATTTTAAAAAAAATTATTTTATGATATTTTATTCTATAAAATTTGATTATTCAGTGAAAATAAAATAATTTTATGTTTATAAATTATCAAGTAATATATATATTTTAAAGTTTGTGAATTTTAGGATATTTTTTCTTGCTAGGAAAGTAAAAAATAATAGTAATAACAAATTGAATTCAAAACATAGTAAATAAAAATAAAAATTAATGACATGGATTGAGAATATTTTCATCTGTGTTCATTTAAATATTTTTTTAGAACTTTTATGTAAATAATAAAAAAGAGTTTAAAAATTCTTATTTTTTTATAATTTTTATTTTTTTAGAAATTTTTAGAAATTTATTTTTTCATATATTTTTTTTGAATTTTATTCTTTATTTTAGAATTTTAAATTTTTTTCCAAAATTTTTATATATATTTTATTTATTTATTTTTAATTTATTTATATATAAAATTTTATTTACACGTTTGTTCTCCATATTTTGAGTATTTTAAGAATTTTCATTGAATACTCTTAAAACATCAAAAATATGTTTTGAATTCTATGTTATAAATTTAACCTTGCTGTCAAAAATACATTTTCAGAAATATCAGACCAAACACGTTTTCAATATTGTGCAAAAATGCACCATAAACTTTTAATAGATTTTAATAATTGTTGATGAAATATTTGATTGCAAATTTGTGAATCTCATAAAAAGTGTGTTTAAAATTAATTTTTGATTTTAACTTAAATTTTATGAAAATTTTAATCCACACCAAATAGGGGCTCAATAAAAGTAGGCTCTCCATAAGCGGTTCTATGGTGTGATTTTTCCACTTTCTGACATCGAGAGTCTAGAAGTAGGAATTGTATTTAAGTCAACATCAATAATTAACTTGAACTAAACATTTTATGAGATCGACAGTTTTATATTTGAGTTTTTAACCGTACATTTTATCACATTTCGCTGTACTGCTGATGTTTAGGCCTCTACATGTAATTGATCAAATAATATAGGACAAGGATACCCTTCATTTAAATTGTAGTTTATCAGAAGAGTCACGTATTAAATTCAATCTGAATTGTATTTATTTACCAATAAGGGCAAATATAGAGTTTTTAGTGATGGAAAGTATACATATCTTCAATGAATTCAATTATCTATTGATTAAATTTATACCAAGACATAGGGTTTTATGTATCTTGAGTTTTGAGAGATTGGATGCATGTAAATTTCTCCCACTATCAATGTGCGGATTGCCAAGTTTAACCTTTGAAAAGTTGATGTATGAGTTGATATGTCATTTATGGTTGAGGCTGCATTACCTTGATTTAATGGATCATTTTAGTTTTGCTAGTCGACAACTTGCCCATGATGTTTGTGATTGCTTGAAGCGCGTCATTCCTAACTTCACCTCAAGGTTAATCTTTGTGGCTTAGTTTAACGGAGAATGCTTTTACAAACTATTTTGATAGAGTACCTTCAGGATTTGCTAAGCCTTAGTTTAGTGAGAGATTAAGATCAGATTTTTAGGAGATTTTGATAAAAATTGATCAAATATATGATCAAAAAATTGTGGGTTCTATGAAATATGTGATTAAAATTAAATTTTAACGTTGATTTAAATTAAAATCCCAATTAAATAAGGGTTAAGTCTTTAAATTTTATGTGGAGCTTAAGGATGTTGAACAAATCTTCGTTGCTTGTTTCCAAGAGCATGTTAGGTCAATAATGCACGAGGAATCACAAAGGTCTTATCAGGTAGCTCGATTCTAGTCCAGGATGACTTATTCAATGGCCTTGGGCTCGAAGTGAGGGGTCTCAAAAAATGTAGCGGTGTAAATAAAGCAAAGACTGTCTCCCTACCCAATAATGTCTTTTAATTTATGTTTTGATTGTTGTTTATGAATTTTTATTTTTAAATATAGGATATTTTGAAAATAATAGTCACCACCCTTATATCTCACTGGTTTTCAAAAACTCTTTCTATTTTATTTCTTGAACATTAAAATTAATTCTTGAACAAATCAAACGATAAGTCAGTACCATAGATATAATGTTCATTAACCATGTTTGATGTTAATACACTTGTAAAAAAAAATTTATGTGCATGGACTTCATGATAATTTATCGTGTACGACCTCAATTTTTTTAGTGGATGCCTTGTTATTATTTCAAAGTTGTTTGCACTTCTTTAATCGACTAACACATCCCTTTAATTCATTAGTCAAAGTCAATCAAACTAAGCCCATGTTTGAGCCAAATTATTTTTTTTATTCTCATTCTTCTACTCATTTTCAAGCACACATTTTTCAATAAAATAATATTTTCTATCACATAAATAACTTTTCCTTCTTTTCCCAACCACAAATGCCCCCATCACATCAACCAAAAAAATGCATTCTTGGAGCAAAAATGTGCACAAAACATGGGCTAACTTTCATTTCATTGATTCCATCACTATTCATAATTATTCACAACATTTCAACTTAAATTAATGAAAATGCAGTGGTAACATTCTTTCATATTATATCTCCTAGCATTTTGTTAAGCAATTAGAAAAAACATTGAGGAATCATACGAAGTAGAAAAAACATACAGAGACACAAAATGAAGGGGAAAAAAAACTCAAATTTATTGCTTGTTTGATTCCTATTAATGGGGGAAAAATAAGTTTTGAATAGTATTTTTAGGAAAATGTATAATTAAAAAGTAAAAACAAGTTTTGAAAAAAGTGTAGAATATTGGATTAAATCCACCAATTGCCACCGACTTTATATCTAGTGTTGTCATGGCCACCCAATTTAATTTTATTTAATCATGGTCACTCAATTTCATATAGCGTTTTACAATGACCAACAAATTTTATATAACATTTCATCATAATCGTTCAATTTCTTTTCATCACTTTCACTAATTTTAAAAGACGTAAAATGATAACTTTGGACTATATATATATATATATATTTTTTTTTTTTGAATACAAAATCAAAAATAAAATTTTTAAATTTTTTTTTAAATGTTTATTTTAAAATGAGTCTTTAATTTATTTTAAAAATGTTTTTTAAATAACTTTTTATTTTATTTTATTTTTTTAAGGAACTTTTTTTAAAAATAACTTTTTATTTTATTTTATTCTTCTAAGTAACTTTTTTTTTTTCAAAAAAATAAAATTTATTTTATTTTAAAAACATTTTTAAATAAGTTTTTATTTTATTTTATTTTTATAAGTAACTTTTTTTATTTATATTTTTAAGTAACATTCTTATTTAAAAAAATATTTATTTTATTTTTTAAGTAACGTTTTTTAAAATAAGTTTTTATTTTTTAATTTTTTTATATATATAATGCAAAATAACCGTTTTATTCATTTTAAAATTAATGAAAATTATGAAAAGAAATTAGGTAGTTATGATGAAACGTTATATGAAATTGAGTGGTCATAATGAAACGTTATATATAATTGGGTGGCCATGGTGAAATTAATTAAATTGGATGATCATAGTGACAATAAGTATAAATTTGGTGGCCTTACGACACAAAGTGTAAAGTTGGATGATCATAGATGGATTTAAATCGTAAAATATTTTATTATACAAATGTGTAATTGAAAATGATACCGTAGCAAATCATAAAATAAATTAATTGGAATCGAAAATGAACATGTAGCTAACAAAATTAGGACATGAATAAATGACAAGAGATATGTCGGCTAATCACGTGCGACGTCCTACATCGTGCTCCGTTCGTGAATCAAAGTGAAAAGACGAAAATGGGGTTTTCCTGAGAAGCGTGTCTGTTTTCTATTAGCTGTTAAGAAACACAGCTCTACACACGAGCACACCACATCCTCTCTCCTCGGACCTCAAACTTTCCACAAAATTCCAATTATATCCCTGTCGGGAACAAAACTCGGAAAACCCAAGCCCTCTCTCTTCCCCTTCAAAAAACAGTACTAATTTCTCTCTGTGATTAATCGATCGGACGACTGCATATATTCAACCATGACGATGATAACTCCTCAACCGTTAGATGTAACTCTCCGCTCCTTTCTGCACTCATTCTCACAATTTTACTCCATTTTGTTCATACTTCAATTATATATATTTATCTATATGCATGTATATATCTATCAGTTTTATTTTTATTTTTGTAAATTTCTGCTGCTTTTTTAATAATTGATTACCCCTGCGCGTGTTTATGCTTGCACGGGACTCTCAACGGTTGTGATCGACTAGGGTTTTTGGGAAATAGAAAGGAAGGTTTATGTTACTGAACTGGAATTGAGTTTTGCCCAATTGCGATCAATTACTCTAGTGAAGAAATTCAGACTATATTATTTGGGACAAAGGCTAGGGTTTACTGGATCAAGCTTGATTTTTTTGTTTGTGTCCTGGAATTTTAGCAGCAGGAAGAAGAAGAGATGCTGGTGCCGCATTCAGATTTAGTAGAGGGTCCTCAGCCTTTAGTAGAAGGGCCTCAGCCTATGGAAGGTTTGACTTTCCACATCTACTTGAATTTTTAGCATCCGTATAAATGCATATGCATGCATGTTGGTGAAGTATGTTTGAATTGAATGGTTTTTCTAAACATTTTTGTTCATTGTTTTTGTCATTCTATTGTTGGGTTGGTCAAGTTTATGCCTTGTATTGATGCGACTAATTTTCCAACAAATTGGGTTACTAGTGGGACCAGCAGAAAATCCTGGGACAGTGGAAAACCAGGCAAGCGATGAGCCGCAGGCGTCACGGTTCACGTGGATGATCGAGAACTTTTCTCGTTTGAATGTGAAGAAGCTGTATTCTGAGGTCTTTATTGTCGGCAGTTATAAATGGTAATTTAAAGATGTAAATAGGTTCCACATTTCTTTTCATCTACACTACCGCATGTTAGAAAGGAAATTAAAAATATTTGTGGGCAAATATTAAGACGTAAACTTTTATTTATGCTGTCATGTTATGGAAAATGTTTTCTTATATATGCTACTATGCATTAGGAGAATGACTTGATCATGTATTGGCCTTCATTGGTTTGGGCAGGAGGGTTCTTATTTTTCCCAAAGGAAACAATGTGGACTACCTATCAATGTATTTAGATGTGGGAGATGCAGCTACCTTGCCATATGGGTGGAATAGATATGCACAATTTAGTTTGGCTGTAGTCAATCAAATACATAGCAAGTACACAGTAAAGAAGGGTACCTCCTCACACTATACTAATTTCAATTTTTTCTCATGTGGCTAAAAGCTCGATCTTGGAATCATATTCATTTCCTTATTTCCAATTACGCATTTTCCTCAAATTCTTTTACTTATCATTTATGTAGCTAAGTCTTGATTTCTACATATCCATTTTCAAGGCCTTAATTGCTATTAATGATTAATTTTTCATTATGGTTTTTTATTTTTATCAATTTTATCTAGGTATATGCTTGATGCCATGATTAAGTTGTTCCCCTACCCCAATTCTCTAGATAAGAAGCTTTTGTGTTGCCATGTCTTGTTTGTTTTGCACTGCAAAACTATTTTTTGGGGATAGCGGGTTACGTTTTTTGTACCTAGTGAATATCCGTATAGTGAAGGTATAATCATGCAGTTTTCATGATTTTTCTCTTGAAAGAAAAATACCTAAGTTAGAAAATTCGGTTCCTGCTTTCTACACAATGAACTGAGTTCCTACTCTACAAGTTTTCAGGTTTTGAGCAGAGTTGATAAAGTGAACTCTATGGTATTGTATTGATAATTAATATTTCCTTGGGTTCATTAGTTTCATTAAGTTTGACAAGTGGATTAAACTCTCCTTTTGAATGATTTACTTTATTCCTTGAGACATGGAACCTGAAATTTACGTATGTCCTCACTCTAAGGGAACATGGAAGTAGTGTTGTGAACTATGAACTCTCTTTTGTTGGTCCTACAGACACACAGCACCAGTTCAATCAAAGGGAGAGTGATTGGGGTTTCACTTCTTTCATGCCTCTCAGCGAGCTATATGACCCCAGTAAGGGGTATCTTGTCAATGACACATGTGTTATTGAAGCTGATGTTGCTGTGCGTAAGGTCATTGATTACTGGACGTATGACTCAAAGAAGGAGACAGGTTATGTTGGACTCAAGAACCAGGGAGCAACTTGTTACATGAACTCTCTCCTTCAAACTTTGTACCATATTCCTTACTTCAGAAAGGTTGCAATGGGTTCTCATTCTTAAGCGAGTTCATGACTTGCACTGTTTCACTTGTGAGCTCCTTTATTAGGAAAGGTCAAAGAAGTCTCATTTTGGATTATTTTGTGTCAGGCTGTGTATCATATGCCAACAACAGAGAATGATATGCCCTCAGGGAGCATTCCTTTGGCTTTGCAGAGTTTATTTTATAAGCTCCAATATAATGACACCAGTGTGGCTACAAAAGAATTGACTAAATCTTTTGGATGGGACACATATGATTCCTTTATGCAGCATGATGTGCAAGAACTTAATAGAGTTTTGTCCGAAAAGCTCGAAGACAAGATGAAGGTATTTTGGTCTGACAGTTCGCATCTCTTCCTCAGATATCTTTGATTTTCTAGTATCGATGTGAAAATGTAATACACGAGGTACTTACATGTCTTGCTGGCAGGGAACTGTTGTTGAAGGAACAATACAGAAGTTGTTTGAAGGGCACAATATGAATTACATTGAATGTATCAACGTGGACTTCAAATCTACAAGAAAAGAATCATTTTATGGTTAGTCGTTTCCCAGGCGTTTCTCATTTTGTGTTGACAGATTGACTTAATTTTCGTACATGTTCTAATGGCAGATCTACAACTTGATGTCAAAGGCTGTAAGGATGTTTATGCTTCCTTTGATAAATATGTGGAAGTTGAGCGCCTTGAAGGTGATAACAAGTATCACGCTGAAGAACACGGTTTGCAGGTTGGTTCTCTAGTGATAGATAAAGCAATTCGAGAGGTCTCTGTTTGTTGTATGTTTGTTCTGAATGCTAATACACTGGAGCAAAAAGATTAGGTGGTTTGCGCAAGTTAACTTCATGAATGTTATTTATATGTTGTTTCTTTTTACCTGTTATTTTTTTCCTTAGCTTGTACAGTATTTATTTCTTCTTCCTTTCTTTCTTTCTTTCTTTTTTTTTTTTGGTGGGGGATGAGGCATCAAATAGAGTTTAAAGAAGAAAAATGGCGAGCATGATAAAAGGATCTATGGTGTATGAAAATGCATCATTTTCTAAGTCATACAGATAGTCCTTCGATCAATTACATGATCTATGGCCAGGAAAATGGCATCTTTTTCTATCAACAATGCTTGATTAAGCTGAAAAGTTAGGGTGTGGGTAGTTCTATTCTTCTACCCTATGCTGTTTGAAACATGATTTTCCACGACGTCTGTTCTTTGTGTCTGGCATACTAGCTGTGGTGGATACAATGTGTCTGGATTTTAAGTTTTCTGGCTAGTGGAAAAAATTGATTATTGTAAATTTGAGAAACATCGGTGAAGCTTCTTTCATGCTTTGCACTTCCGATGCCGTGTTTGTTGGTCTTCAATTTGATGCACATATCTCTTCACTTGAACAAAGTTCTCGCTCATTAAATATTAGTCTAATTTGTAATTTTTATAACCTTAGGATGCCAGGAAGGGTGTCTTGTTCATCGACTTCCCTCCAGTTCTTCAGCTGCAGCTAAAGCGCTTTGAGTATGATTTTATGAGAGATACAATGGTTAAGGTTAGCGTCTAAAATATTAATAACCTTCCATTTATTGCTTGATTGTTGGATGTTTTGATTGATGTCTCATGTTATCGTTATTTCTTATGGCGTACTACGAGCTTTCCCTGGTTTAATATACAATAGCTACTATCTTCTTGTTTTACAGCACGATCAAATATTTGTGCCAACCATGTAAATTTAAAACTTAAAGTTATAGGGTTCCAGAGCCAGCGTTTTGAAAACTCGTCTAAATTTAATGAACCCAAAATATTCCAGAGGATAACTATCTGAAATAAAATGAATGGTTTCTCAGATGAAAAACCACACATTTGTCCCTTTTGCTCTATAGTGATACTCTGCACTTCAATGCTTAAAAAAAACTCAGGAACAGCCTCGTGCTTCGTGCGGGAGCATACCTGGACATCTATTAATTTCTTGTGCTAGTTCATTCATTGTTGATGATGTTGGCGAATTCTTACTGAAAATCCTTAAATTCATTTGTTGCGTGATTTCTATGCAAAGAGTTGATTAATCATCCATTTCCATGTGTAATCTAAATTTTCCTGAAATGGCATATTTTCCCAGAAATAATCTAGAAGAAACATTTATATTTTATCTATATGTTTTATTTTTAGTGATTTGAGGCTAAGTCTGATAGTTTAGATAAAATAACCCCAATATTGATTTTGTTTTTGTATTTATGTATTTGTATTGATATCTAATTTTGACAAATCACTGAAAAATTGCTTTCATGATCAGATAAATGACCGCTATGAATTTCCCCTGGAACTTGACCTCGATAGAGACAATGGCAAATATTTGTCACCTGAAGCAGATAGGAGCGTCCGCAACCTTTACATGCTCCATAGGTTGATTGCGCTCCCTCTCTCCATCGCCACCTCCCTTTCTATTTCTGCATTTACTATTCAGGGTGTTCTTATTTTTGCTGCCATCTGAAATGCAACTTAGGAAAGAAACTATGTCAGTGTCACTGATGAAAAAGGTTTAGAAGAAAAACAGAGTGATGACTAAGAGATTTGTATAATAAAATCTCTTAATCAGAATAATCTCCTCCATTACTTTGTTCAGGAACTTGTTACTCCTCAATGAACTTTATTGTGCCTTGCCATGCACAATCGCTGACTTGAATTGGTAGATCTGTAAATTTCTTCTTCTCATCTTCGTTAAATCTTCAAGTCGTATATATAATGTTGACTTTCAATTTTTGTCTTGCTGCTTATTATCTTAAATTGTTTTGACATATACTCTCCTTCACCTGCTGATATTATATTGCAATGCATCCCTGCCTCCTAGCTAATCAGTGCCAGATATCTGTATTTCCTGATGTGCAGATGTTGCTACCAATATATTATTTATTGTTTACAAATGGTCCGGTTTCTAGTATTCTATTCCTCATTACCAATTTCTGCTGTCACTATGTTATTTAGCTTAATATTGAAGATATCTTTGTAAATAGTTGCTTGTTCAAAAAGCTACTTTTCTATCGTACCGGATCTTCTTATATTGACTTGGTAATTTCTTGGTTATATACTCTGCTGCTTCTAGAAGTAGTTTTATCCTTCACCTATGCATTCAACTAATTTAAATCTCACGTATGATATGGTGAAGATTACATGGCGTGGAAACATCAATTCTGCTTATATAAGCAGTATTGATATTTTTTTTAGCACCCTTGGTGAATAATAGATAACTAAGTGTTTCATGTTCAAGGAGCTCTTTTTTGAGTACAACGTTTTAATAAAAGAGATTGTGATCTTGCTCAATCACATTAAAATCTTAAAACTAATGAATTTCAACCTGGTTGTTAATATGAAACCTATCATTGGAATCCTTTCTGATCAATGCAGAAGATATTTTTTCTGTTGTTTTGGCATTGAAAATTATCTCTCGACTTATGTGATCGTTTCGCTTGACTTTTTTAACAGTGTTTTGGTTCATAGTGGTGGTGTGCATGGTGGACATTATTATGCTT
>CAIGRT010132972.1:0-15890 GCA_903798405.1 Fraxinus platypoda
CATAGGTGGTTTATGTGATCTCTATAAAAATTAGTCTTCGTGAAAAACCCATAGATGTCTTTTTGACCCCCTGCCACATGAAAGTCCAACCAACACTTTTTTTTTTTGCATACATAACATGTTCCAGGATTACATTGTGGTATGTCTTTATGAAAAGAAAAGGTTTTAGATTATGGGAGATGGTGACAATGGATTGAGAATATGACAATTGCAAAAGATAGATGTTGATACTGAGTCAACAGAACATTGGCTAGAAAACTTTGTTTAATCATTTAAGGGGCAAATGTAGCTAAATGACTACAATCAAATTAATGGATTATATGTTGAAGAAAGTTTTGTTTGGAAAAATGCGGGGTTGGTCTTCATGAGGAAAACTTGAGATTAGCCAAGGAATGGAGTAGCAAGTATCCTTGTAAGATTATTCTGGAGTCGATACAAGTGTAACCAAACTGCTGTACTCTCTAAAGTCACTTGCCAGGCAATCCTCTTGGCTTGCGTGTGTTGCTCCTTTTTATTGGGTTTGTTCATAATATTCTACATTTCTGCAGCTACACGATGGTGTAAAAAAATCAGGAATTATGGGCTTTTGTGATCCTTGCCCGGGAGAACCCAAACAGCTGTACGTGGAGTACATGTACGGTGGCAATAAATATGAGGTAAGCCATTTGCTCATCTATCTTCCTTTTACCCTGAGTTATATGTATACATCACAAATGTTGATGGTGGATTCCTGACAGGCCATTGTCGATGATTATGAAGAGTTTCTATTACCCCAGGAAAGGCACAAAATCTAAATGGGACTGTAGATATTGAATAGATTCTTCGTTGTATTAGTGAGAATAAACCGAAAAAGAAATAGAAGCAATATGACAATTACAAGAGAGGAATACTTGCTAAGAAACCTTTGTTTTTAGATTCGCTTTATTTGCCATGGATTCGAGGCAAACTTTGTTCAGGATGGATAATTTTTTGTTTGGTGCTCTTCTTTATAGTTTTCTGAACGAAAGTGTATTATGTGTACTCCTCTTTGAACTATTAATTTAACAAAATCTATTTGTACTCGATCCTTCTGCAGCGTGAACTGCTGCAGTTTACAAACATGAAACGTGTGTTGAAGTAAATCCATGATTATACTAATGGAGCAAGTTCATTGTTAGTTTTGTTATATTCGCGTTGTGATTTACATGTGCTCGATTCTATGTTTTTTGTTACATATTCCTCGTCTTGCATTTGTATATACTTTGCAGAGTGGTTCTGTAATAAGCACACTATGTTAACATTTTCAATTGCTGGAATATTTCTGAACCCGAAGTTTCTTATCCATCGGTGAACATTTGCACGTCTTTCACTGCAATATCTTCAAGAATATTATTGTTGTTTCAAGCACTTCTGGCAAGTGTATATATATGGTTTAAATTATGATCCGATAGGAACAATTGCTATATAAGTGGGCAATACTTGTGGGTTTTATGAAATGTGAATAAAAAGTAGTTTGAGCGATTATAAACAATATATCATTAGCCAAACATGGACCAATTGATTTGGTACGTTTAGTGGTGATTAATAATTAGCGAAGCATGTGCTTCATGACATGTTTAGTACGATTAGTGGTTGATTTGGTAGTCCATTTTGAGTTATGGTGATTCTTCAGATCTTTTCTAACTATGCAATTGTTTAAAGGATATGGTCTTATTGAGGGAAGATAGTCGTCTAGGGATGAGGTAAAACTCATGATCTTACGAGTAAAAAGTCATAAAATTAGGAGCGGTTGAAGAGGGTCAAGAATTGATCGATTTACCTAAAACATTGATTTTTCTTTTTACCTTTTTTACTATTGGTTGGATGGATGTTTAGATTGAAAAGCTTGTATGTATGTACAGAAAAACTTACATATGCTTTGACAGAATGTTACATGATGTTCTATCATTGCATGTTGGTCTGCAAAAATAGTTTTTGCAGCCAATCATCAGCTGCCCCCATTGCATCTATAAACAATGTGCGCAAATAATCCTGTATAATTAGATAAATCCGTAGATTGATTTTGAAAAAAATCATTTCAACATCAGTCTCAAATTTGTGATGCGCTGTTTTAGACATTAAAATTTAGTCCTTATTTTACAACCGTTATTCGAAAACTCCTTTTTTTACACTCATTGTCAACCATAATTCAAAAATCATCTATACTTTTTAACTATACCTTCGCCAAAAAATCATTATTCAAAATTCCATTTCACTCGAATTATGATTTTCAAACAAGGCCTTAATTACTGAGACTTGAGTGTGACCACTCCTTTGTTCGGATTCACGGGCCACGTGGACCCGGTTTGATTTAATTGAGTTCAGTCATTTTCAGATTGGGAAACGCAATCGATGATAAAGTGACCCATCAAATGACGAAAAGGACACTGTAATCAAATTATTAACAGCTGTTTGGTCCGAGTTAAATATATTCACAACACATTTATAATAATTGTACACTTTAATTGCATGAGAGGTTTCAAAACCTTACTTATAATATTTAATCTCCAACTTAATTTTTATTGCAATCCTATTTTCAAATTAACATAAGTTGTTCTGAATGACGATTTTGTTAAAAAAAATCGTTAAAATGGAAAAAAAAAAAAAGAATTATTTGCCCTCGTACCAAAAAAAGATAAAGACAAATTAAAACTAAGCATTGTCGGTACCATGACTTCGATACTACCCCCTACACTCGATGCATACGATGGTATCTCAATATAGATCATATTTCATCATTGGTTCTTACTATTCACATTAAGTATCATAGGTCAACCACGATCATTTTTCAAGGACCTTGATCCTGAGGTCTCCGTGCAAGTCTCCCGCAAGAACTATATAGGCTTGACTTCTCTCATTTTTCAAGGACCTTGATCTTGAGGTCTCCCTGCAAGTCTCCCGCAAGAACTATATAGGCTTGACTTCTCTAGCTCAAGGTGCCTCCTAATCGACCTATGGGTGAGCTTGAGGTATGAGCTTGAGCATGACCTCAACCTCACCGTGTGCTTGACCTCGTAGCTTAACATATCTTCTTAAACGTTGCATTGTTCTCGACCTCATCCCTAGTGCTAAAGTACCCCAACCTCTATAGACATAGTCATATGCGAGGGGACCCCGACTTTGTACTTGATTGGTCATGAACAGCCCCTTTGGTTTGTCTCTCTAAATCTTATTAAAACTCTTAACTCATGAGACCTACAACTCCATTATATAGTCACTCTCCTTACAATTCGTGTCATACCACATTAAGCCCTTGACAGCTTTTTGAGATTGTAAGTTAGTTGGTCTCATTAAATGTATGATTAACAAGTTGATAAAAATTGTGAGTCCCATGAAATATGTGATTAAAAATAAAGTTTAACCAACTTAATAATCTCAAAATTTTTTTTTTTTTGTCAAACATGGGTTAAGAGTCCCAAGCTTATTAGGGGTCTTTAGCTATAAGATCACAAGAGATTACTACAGCCCTGCTATGTGTATAGAAAAATGCTGCCAGAATACACTTGGCAGTTTTTGATTCGATAATGACCAAAAAAAAGAAAAAAACAGACCAACCGATGCTGCTACATCAGTATCTGGTGAAATTCTGGCAGCTCTGCTTCTGTACAAGTAGAGAAATCCGAGATTACTAATATTCTAATTTTCCTATGATTACATCAAAAGTTATTATAAATACATAAGACATGTTCATTATTGAGGTACGCTTTACAGTTTTTGTTTATATCTTCATGTATATTTTCTGTTAGTCAACTAACTAAAGTATTGGAGGAGCTAATAGGTCAACGCCCCGTGCCTTTATTGCAAGTTATCGAAAGTTCTGTTCGTGATCTTAGCTCGAGTACACACATTTCAAGGTCGGGTACCTTCTTAGTACGATTTTTGGTAGCATTAGGTTCTATTTTAACTTTCTTTACAATTAGTTAAAAAAAAATATCTTGTTTAATGTTTGACGAAGTTTAAATTATAATTTAAATTTGTCAAACATACTTTTTATTCACATATTTAGTAAAGCCTACAACTTACTATCCACTCATTTTTAGGATACACAACTTATAAACAAGCACAACCAAATAAGCACTAAATAGGGAGTTGCGATTACTTGTTTATGAATAAAAGTTATTGATCTCATAAAATGTATGATTAAAAATTACTTTTGAGAAGAAATAAGTTTGAAAAATGAGGGCCGAATAGGGACTAGATATTTTTACAATCCAAAGGTGTGAAAATGAGGAGACATGGATAGGGTCCATAGGGATGCAACAAGAGTGGACCAAAGGTACGTTTGAATTTTGAAATAAGCGCTGGGTATATCCAAACAGAAAATTGAAAAGTAGGTAGCAATAGCATTGGCTGAGCTGAGATAGAATTGAGATTTTTAAGTAGGTAGTGTGTATAAAATTTGAGATTTTTCCATTTCTTCAATTTATTCTGTATTTTTCGTGAGTCAACATAAATGCGACACCCAAATTTTCAGTATTCAGTTGAAGCAACAAGTTTCCGCAATACTAATCATCTTCATATTATTCTTATGCATATAATGAGACAAGTTCAACTTTAACTTGGTACTTAGCATCGCATTCATGTCATGAGTGCCATGTTGGTTGCACCGTATGGTCCGACTCGATAGAAAGGTGAAAAAGTGAATAGGCATGGATAGAGATGCAACATGAGTGGACCAAAAGGTTACAATTGAGATTTTCAAATGATGCATGATTGTTTAAAGCAAAAGCTATATATATAATTATATTTAAAGTATTATAATGATTATCCAATCAATCAATCAATCAAGGTAGCACTATTGGCTGGGCTGAGTAGGACCACTTGGCCACAATGGGTCACAACCATCCAATTTGGTCCCCTAATATTTTCCGGCTATCACTGCGCGGTGGCCTTTTACGAGAGAGAGAGAGAGAGGAAAAAAAAAACTGAAATTATGAAGTATTAGAATCCAATCGAACCGCCAGATGGGGGTAGTACACTTGGTCCTTGACTTGCTTCCCCAATGTTCTTGTAACAAACCATGTTCCTCGCTTCTCCAAGCAATTCTTGCATTGTTTTCTCCATCACATAGATGGGCAAGCACGATTCTCCTCATTTGTTGCACCATGTCTCGGTGGACAAATTTCTTCTTGTTGTACCTTGCGCACACTGGCGTGCCAATGCACACACCTCCCTTGACACTAACCTCCACCATATGCCCACTAGCATTAGTTTCTCGATTTGACAATCATTGTCGTAGCACTCTACGCATGTCGAAGTAACAACACAAGATGTCCATTAAGGTGATTTCCAATGCAATAACCCGTACGCTCGCACCAAACAAACAAGCATCCAAATAGACTCATTCGCTGCAATGCCTTGCTCGTAGCATCCACCATACCTGAAGTCTTTTTACCGTCAACTCTATTACTTGTCAGCTGATCATTAACCTGGACAAAGTAAAAGATCAAGGATAAATGGTTGAACTAATGTTGAACCAAAATCAACCAATCACAAAAAAAAAATTAAAACATAAACTAACAAAATATTGACGTGAACCATTCGGTTTTGACCCGAACCTATCAGTCCTTGTTGAGAACAAACTCGTTTTTAATGAGAACCGGCCGATTCTTTGGTAATTCAAATGGTGCTGAAATATGTAATTTTTTTTTTACCTAAAACTTGTTCTCAGTTTATTTGATTGTTCTTGTAATTGGTCGGTCTTGTTCGATTTTGAAAATACTGATTAAAATAGGAATTTTCATGTTTATAATTAGAGTATTAGCATAAATAATTTTTAGTTTTGTAGGTATAAATTTAGAAGTAGATTTATTACTTGTTAAGCGGCAATGAGATTCTAAGCAAGATGTCCTAGCATAGGAGTTAAATGAAGAAAAGTTTTAAATGGATTAAAAATGGTTAGTATTGTTTAAAATTTAAATACAATATAATGATTAGTACAAATCATTAAATATTTAAAAAAATGCAGTATACCAAAAAAAATACTTTATGCATAGCTTAATACAATAATTCATTTTAAAAATAATTATTGTATCATTATTATATCACAAATAAGTGTACGATATACACTATTATACTGAACACTAAATAATATTATGCCCTTGTTTGGTACACATTCTTTCAAAACTCTTTTTTAACCACACATTCTTCAATAAAATAATATTCTTCACATCAATAACTTTTTGTTACTTTTTAACCATATATTTCCTATTATATCATTATTTAAAATTCATTATTTCTTCAATAATATTCATCAAACACACTTCCTTTTACTATGATCACTATTACTCTTAACAATTGCCAATGTCTACTAGCGTCTACAATAATGGAGACTACTTTATTGCAATCGACATGAATGTAAATTGTCAATGTCAAACAAGAGTTTAAATATGTATATACGATAGTTTAAATTCCTTTAGTCCAATTTTTTATAAGTGCGACAATTATATTCCATGCATTTCATTTGTGATATCGATGTCCCTAATCTTGTAACGCTATGCGAGATGTATCTCTACTTGACTGAATGTCTATTTAGATGTTGAATGTCCACATGACATGAGTGGCTAAAATGGCAAAATTGTCCAAAATAGATCTTCTTTATTGCAAAAATCGAAACGTGATTTAACTTACATTAAATGCTGCTCTTTTTGAACAATTTTACCCTATCAATTAGGGACATGTTGCCACAAATAGAAGGTTGGGACATTGTTATCAACTTACCACATTTGTGAAGGCTAGGAATCCCTAAAGGAAATTACCATGAATAATCTTTGTTCTATTTTTACATATTTTGTGGAGAAATTTCAACTTCTTTTTTGAACAAAGATATGAGGACTCAATTTGCAAAGAAAATTAAAAATTGAAAATTGAAATATCACAATAAATAATACATAATTGTTTCTAAATAATATCTTGAAATTCGGCTATTGTAACTGCCACGCCTAACCTCAACAAGCTTTAACTACCTGTCCCAAGAAAAGATGATGAGACCAATTAGAGCCAAAAGGGACAAAAAAAAAAAAAACATGTTCAAAAATGGACGGCGAAATAATACACAATAAATTATAAAATAATTTTGCTTTGTTTGACAAAACCTATATAATGTTAATTTATACATATGATTGGGATGCACATCCACATTCAAGAAAAGTCACACCTTTATCTCAATAAACAATAAGATAGGACGTATCTAGTAAATCGACTAGTTCAATCAAAAATTGAATTCGATGGATCAAGTTTCCTTTTTATTAGAGTATAATTTTATTTATTTATAATAAAATAAAGTGCTCGTGATTTGAGCTCGAATTGAAGATTTCTCTTTAACTATTCTAAAGCAATGTTCAATTTAAAATTGGAACAATTGCAGCATGGATTTAAAAATTATCTGAATAAAAAACTACTAACTAATCTTTAAAATGAACATGTTAACTCTCCACATTTCATTACAGTTGCATAATCAGTACCCAATAACAGAGAGCATGCAATCTCGAGTAAATCATCACATGATCCTAATAAAAACATGTATCACTTCAATTTGGTTAATTTCAATAATTGAAGAATAAATATGACAATGAAAAGTTGACAACTTCTTTGTCCCCTTCTAAAAGTTGGAGACAAACTTACTACTTGAACAATAGATTGAGGACCAACAATGCAAATTATTAAAATTTCAATAATTCACTAAATAAATCTTCTTATTATGATTGGTTTAATTAAGTATCCAATTTTGACTAACTTTGGTGGTGGCCCATGACCATCACAGTCAATTTAATAATTTATCATGTTCCAATGAGTTTAAGGTTAATTACTTTTATATTATAATTAGACTTCACCAAACTTCTAGACAAATTAAATATCAATTTAAATATAAAAGGCAAATATAAAATTCAATCCCACTTGCCATCTTATCAATAATCTATTTGTGTAAATAAATTAATCAATCACAATCCATGTGATGTGATTAAATTAATGAATTAAAATTACTCACTAGAATGATAATTCAATTAATTATAAGACAACCATGTAATATAATCTAGGAATTCAATTATACATAATATAAGGTGAAAAGGATTTTTTTTTACTTTTTTTTTTAATTACGATACAATTAGATACCTAAATTTTACTTTATTTCATTTTACAATGCCGTGTCATAGTAATTTATTACGTGTATGATGACTAGCAGTTACTCAAACTAACGTACATAGAAAAGAAAAAGGAAAAGAAAAATTACAAATCATTGTAATATTTTACCAAGAGAATATATTATTTAAAAAAATAAATAATATATATTAAATCTCAAATTTTAAATAAATGTATTTATAAAAATATTCATATAAATTAATACTTAACATTCATATGCATTAGATTTGCATCAAATTTGATATTTTAATTTCTCCATTTTCATATAATAGAAAAAGGATATCAAATAAATTTAAATTATTCAGCTATGGAAGAATGAAAAATCATGCAATTAGAGAGAAGTATTGTGTAAAGGTTTTAGGTAATTAGGGCAAAGAAATTTAAGCAGGGGGGAGAAACATGTGGACCATCCACATGTCAAGAAAGGATTAAAATCGATATTTTAATTGAAAAAAATTAAAAAAGAATTCGAAAAGCTACTATTTTACTGCCTTAGTCTAATGTCAATGCTACTTCTTCAATAAGCCATTATGTTAAAATTGGTGTGTTTATTTGACAGGGAGGCCCTAAAAGCAAGGTTCTAAAATGCGTAATGCATTGCGATGCGTCGAGGTCGAGAATAAAAAATCACAAATTTAGGTGTGTCAATGCGAGGAATAAGCGTCATAATGAGTTTCATATTTTTAAGGCATTAAATATATTTTTATATAAAAAAAATAGATTTTTTACCAAAAAAAAAAAAAAAATTGTTCTAAAATAAGCCGCCTAGGCAGGAAAATGCGTGCATTTGGCGCATTTTAGAACAAAAATGCGTTGCGATGCGTCGAGGTCGAGAATCAAGAATCACAAGTTTAGGCGTGTCAATGCGAAGAATAAGCGTCATAATGCGTTTCGTATTTTTAAGGCATTAAATATATTTTTATATAAAAAAAATAGATTTTTTACCAAAAAAAAAAAAAAAAGGCAGCATAATGCGCCGCCTAGGCGAGATTAGGCATGCAATGCGCCGCATTTTAGAACAAAAAAGCATTTTTCCGCGCATGTCCGAATTCGACGCGTTTTCTCCGCCCGTCGCGCCTAGATGGCGTATTTGCGCACATTTTAGAACATGGCCTAAAAGTAATCCCAAACAAAGCCTAAGTTCGTTATACCAATTGGAAAGTAATAATGACACGTTTGGTAAGGTAAATTGAATGGTATTGAATAACATATAAAAGAAAAATATGTTAAAATTCTATCTGTATAGTATATAGTTCTGTCTAGTTCTATCCTATGCACGTAATATGCCATACTAAACAACAAAAGCAATACAAATTATAACTTCAACCCATCCTAATGGGTTGGTGTGATCTGCAAGACGAGGATAGATAAAGAGGATGAGACGATGACGACAACAAGAACAACAACGAAGACATTAGGAAAGTATGTTCCGGGATGTATATTTGCTCTCCCGAGTAACATTGAACTAGCAAGAGTCTATACGAAGATTACGTAATAGAAATATGGAAATTTTGCCTATAAATAAGAAAACACTTGAGATAGTATACGAAACAAAAACAAGTCAATACAAAAATGTGATGAACATGATTGAACTCTGTACAATGCCCAACGTAGTCCTTGCCTTTTTTATGGCGTGTTCGGTAGAGATTAAAATTGGATTAAAATTGAAAAACTAGCCATTATTGTTGAATTTTATTAGACGAGTGAGATCCAATAACGACTATATTTTCAATTTTAATTCAATTTTGAGCTGTACCAAACAAACTCTTAATATGTTCCTATTTGTTTGAACATACAAATACTACACGACAATCCCACAGAACTGTCCGAGTATTATTAGACGTGTTCGGTAGAGATTAAAATTGGATTTAAAGTGAAAAATTAGCCGTTATTGTTGACTTTTATTAGACGAGTGAGACCCAATAACGACTATATTTTCAATTTTAATTCAATTTTGAGCTGTACCAAACAAACTCTTAATATGTTCCTATTTGTTTGAACATACAAATACTACACGACAATCCCACAGAACTGTCCGAGTTCCCAGTCGAACCAAATGGAAGCACTAAAATCCAACGATAAAGCTACTTTGCCAGAAGGATTTAACAAAAAGCTCGACATAATTGTATGTGGCAATAGATGATTGGATAGAAAAATTGACCGTGTTTTAAACTGTTCAATGATAAAATGCCACGTAGCATTATGTCAACCTTGATGTGCATGATTCAAAAACCAATTGTCAAACATCAGTATAGATTCATACAAAAGACCTTTCTGGGTTCTTATACCAACAGTTGAATCTTTGTTGTGAGGAGGTTTATTCTGGCAATCTAGTGACCAAGCTAAAATGATTCGTCACCACAGATGATGGATAACACTGATCTCTTCTACAGGAATGGTCACTTAATGATTTAAGCTAATAAATATTGGTAATATTGTCCACCAATGCAATTCAATGGAGGGAGATGATCCAAAACAGGAGGATAAGCGAAGTCCACTTACAAAAGTACGACCTTAGCCTTCTCTTCTTCATTTTTTGTAGGACACAATATATACCACCCACTTATTATCAACAGAATCCATAGAACTCACTACTTAATAGTACTTAAAAGCAATACCAAACAAGCACTTAAACCTATTGCTTGATTTGGTGGTGGTACAAGCATTTGTCACCAATCCGTACAATCCATCACTACATCTACTAAAAAATGCAATTTAATGGACTTTATATTGGTCCCTTCTCAATGATCAGTTAGATTTTTTTGCCTGCTCCTAATACTAAATTTGAAGATACGTAAAACACAGAAGACAGACAGTACTTCTGTTTTAATATCTCAAAAAGCTTGTAAGCAGGGATTTATACCTCAAAAAGGCTCCAATAAGTATTCGTACAAGAATTTGCTTAGATCAAATCATCAAATGCAGTGCATCCTCTACGATCAGTAACTCTGGTACCAACATCAGAACTAGCTTTAAATAACACTACACGCAAATGAATAAGCATAAATGAAGAAGATCACCATTACAGCATGGGAAAACCAATTCTTACTAGTATAAAACGAGAAGGCATAAGAGTAAGAAACACGTTTGTCACAAGTCTAGACTGCATAGAAATAAGACCAAGCAAGAAAATTACAGAAATCAACTTAACATCAGAGGTCATAAGATTGAAGTTCAAAATTTATTAACTTGATGTTATCAAAGAGTGGATGGTCGACTAGCACAATATCCAACCTTTTTACTTGATCAACTCGGTGTTCTCAGCATCTCCAAGCTGTCACAGACATGAGCACATGATGCTGCCAGCATAGCACAAGTGATAATTGCCGCTTCTCCACACGAAATCCTTTAACTTGGCTTCTCTTGACTACACATTCAGCTTGTGTTTCGGCAAAGTTGCTGATTGACGTGTGAAAGAAACCAGCATAAGCAAAATGGTTTCGCCATGGGGGCATCAGGTTGGGGGCATGAAGGCGCCCCAAAACAGTGCTTTCAATCCTAGGCTGGAATAGGAACTTCTCGATTTTGTTAATGGAATCTGAAGTCATATTAGTAGCTTCGATAGAGTTCAGTAGAGCCTCATAATACTGAAGTGAGTTAAGAATGTGACTCGAGAATGGGAGATCAGTTCGATCACATCCGCGATCAAGCGTGACCAATATTTTTGGTGACAGTTGTTTTATAAAGCAAAGATGTGATGGAAGAACAGACAGGCGACTTTCCATGGACCAGATAGGGAAATTCACAACAATGGCCTCATTTTTCGATGATCGGAAAGAGGATACCGAATTAGAATTGGGGTCAAATGAATCAATATTCACTACCTCAAGCTTAAAATTAACATGAAGCTCATTAGCAAACTGTGTTAAATTTTCATGCATGAGGCTAAGCTCGACTGAATGATGGGTCGAAGGAGAAGCAAAGGCTGTGATTTTCAATGAAGGCGCCCCCTGATCCCCCCTTGGAAGATCTTGCATAAAAGAAGACCATTGAGCACCAAAACCAAAACCAATATTAAAATCAATAATATGAATCTCTTCAGCATTATCAAGGGCTTCAAGAATAACCTGGTTGGCCGTGAAATTCATGAACTGGACAAGGGGTGAAACTTCGGAGAAAGTCTTATAAGCACCCATCCTGAACATACCATCAAATGGTGTGGGAATCCTCGGTAGAGGGGTACCCAGGTTGGGCATTAAGAGGGCTAAGTGCAAAGCCTCCTTCAAATAAAAAGCAGTCCTTTGAAAAGGCTTCCCAACTAGAGAAAGCACTTGATTGAGCCGCGCCAATATCCCTTGCGCGTTGGAGAAATTTCCAGCCATTATCAACTCAGCCGCCTTGTAGAGTTGATCATTTATGAAATGTAGGTGCTGCTGCAGACAGTGCGGTGCCACCATTTGCTCCTCACTGCGGCAAGATACCTCCTGCTTCGGCACCAACATTGTCTTCTGCTGAAGCTGATGCAGAGGAACAAAATTAGGCTGTTGGCCATAACCCATTGACGTCTGCTGCATTTCGAACAACTGTTGTTTCCTCAGCAACAACTCATTACACGGATCAAGAAATGGAACGGTCACATTCTGAAAGCCTAAATCAAAATCCACAGAACCGGGGTTATGACAATTTGGTGGCGGCTGGAACTGGTGTTGCTTCTCTCGTGCACTGACATACATTGAAGGATTCAAGTTCAACGAATGCAGATTTGATGCATTTGGCATCTGAAGTTGTTGTAAACCAACATGTGGGCTAAAAATCTGAGCCTTCTGCTCTAAACTTCCATATTGTTGATTGGTAAAGCTCATACCATTAGGCAAAGATAGCAAATTTTTACCATTGTTATCATTCAAAGAAAACCCACAACCAGACAGGCCTAAAGCAGAAGTATTCAAGTTTGAAAAAACATTACCAACTGGTGAAATGGCAGAATCAACTGGTGAAAACCCGCAACCCACATTTCCCTGTTTCTCATTCGAGTTTCCTGCTTGCCAAAACTGCTTCAAGCTCAACGAAGACTCGTCGACATCTCTGGTCGAATTCCACCAGAGAAGAGTCTGGTCTTGGCCTACTAGAGATTCAGACAACAAGTTCTCCCAATCTTCAATCCCAAGATTGAAATTTTCAGAAGCCCCATTAGTCAACTCCAAAGCAGTAGCATTATGTCCAGGGTCCAGGTCAGCCACGAAGTCAGCTTTCCCTCCACCGTCCTCAGTGGCGGTGGATAGGGCCGCAGCTTCTTGCTGGGTGGTGGTGTTAAAAGAGGAAAAAGTGGATGTGGAAGTGGAGGGACTTGGACTCCTTGTATCCAGTACAGATATGGGTTCATAGTTTGTAAAGCTTTCATCTTTCTTGAACTTCGCCGCGGTTGAAGAAAAGGCACTGCCGGCAACTTCAACAACACCTTTGCCTTGCAAATTCTTGTTATAATGCATTCCAATCATCTAAAAATCATCATATTTTAAACAAAAACAACCCAAAAAATTTAAAATCTAAGAAAAGAAGAGGAACAAGTGGCAAAAACAAGAAATTTCAAATTACATTACTTGCCTTTTCCTTCAAAAAGGGTTTTCTGCTCCTTACTTTTTTTCCAGGACAAGAAATTTTTTGAACAATTTTCTCAATGAAAAATCAAAGCCATGGATCTCTTCAGAAAACCGGTTAGCCCAACAAAAAAACTCTTATCTCCCACCATTCTTTTCTTGTCCTTTTGAGCTCCATTTCAAGATTTCCCCTCCATAATATTCACCTTTTCTCCTTTCTCTCTCTCTCTAGACCAGGTTTTTTTCTTCTTCTTCTTCTTCTCGGCTACAGTATTGTTGTACCCTTAGGCCCTGTTGTGTCATGGATGCTTGTATTGTGTCATAAAGAAAGGCAATAAAAGTGGACCCGTCTGCTCTCTTTCTCTCTGTATGTTTTTCTCTCTCTCTCTCTGGTCTCTATCTTTTTCTTCGCTCTCTCTCTCCAGATTTCACGTTTATCCCTTTCCCAATTTTTGGTGTTGATATCTGTGTTTTTACATTTTTTACTGTACTTTACTGTGCCCACCAATCTCCGCAGCCCAAAAAATTCAATAATATAAGAAAAGTTAAAAAGGGAAAAGTACAAAATGAGCAATGCTATTCATTCTCACTGGGATTGCATCCCCAGTCTAGGTATTGCATCCTCAGTTTAGGTGGCGTTAATATGACATTAAATGATAGATGAAATTAAACGCCACCTAAACTGGGGATGCAGCCCCACTGAGGATACATAGCATTATTGGTACAAAATTAAGGTAGTTAGAAAATACAATTACAAAATTAACAAATATGTTTTAAAATTTCAAAAATTAGATCATTAAATATATTAAAATCACAATTCTAAACAATTTATGGTCACAATTACTTAGTAGTCACAATCATAAAATGTCCATAATCACAAATCACAAATTTCATATATTACGACTTGTTTATTAGACAAAAATTATTAAATAAAGGTCACGCATTATTTCTCGATTATAAATCACAAATTTTATAGGTCACAAATTGTTTATCGATCATAAATTATCAAATTAATATATCATGTATTATTTATCGATCACAAATCTCAAATTTTATAGGTCAAAATTTATTTATCGATCATAAATTATCAAATTAATAGGTCACATATTATTTCTTAGTCACCAATTACAAGTTTAATAAGTTACAACTCATTTTACGGTCACAAATTATTAAATTAATTGATCACAATTTAACACATTATGAGTCACAATTACAAATTTAGGCCTTGTATGGGAGGGATTAAAATCGGATTAAAATTAAAAATATAGCCGTTATTGTTGACTTTTATTAGACGAGTGGGACCCAATAACGGCCATATTTTCAATTTTAATTGGATTTTAATCCCTCCTGAACGGGGCCTTAGTCTCAATCTCATATTTTTTAGGTCATGATCACCAAATTAATTGGTAACAAATATTCTTTATCCCACCTCACCCAACCCCACTCCATCGAACGAATGCCACGCCACCTCACCGCCACCTGCCACCGCCACATGTACGACAACCAGTTATGACCACCACCACCATCATCGCCAGATCCAACACACCACTATGAAAAATCACCCCAAAACCTCCGCCAAAACGCCAAAACATGGAAACGCCACAGTACCACCGCTACATCCACCACCACTTCAACAACCAACAAATACCAACAGAATAGAGGGAGAAGCAGCGGTTTTATTTTCCACCAACCANCCAACAGAATAGAGGGAGAAGCAGCGGTTTTATTTTCCACCAACCATCACCAACAAAAACAAACACAAAACTCCGGCTAAGTAGATATCCCTGTTGGCCACCTGAGAAAAAAATCCCTGCAAAACGCTAATTGAGAAAGGATAGCAAAGGTCGCGACCAGTTCGATGATTGACAACTGGATTGCAATCATGCTATCATACTCACGAGGCGTTGATATTAAAAAGTCGAGAGGACACAGGTTGTACCACCGTCGTTACCAGAGGAAGGATTCCAAAACCATCCCCGAATCAGATCAAATCGGTGGTCCTATACGTAGCTCCTAGCTACGCGGGTGGTCTTGCGTATGACTATGCTGTGTGCGATGATCCTACGCGTGGCTGTGGTGGTTGGTTTTCGAGGACGATCAAGGGTGTTGGTTTTTCGGAGAGAGAGAGAGAGAGAGAGAGAGAGAGAGAGAGAGAGAGAGAGAGAGAGAGAGAGCGCGTGTGTGTGTACACAATTT
>CAIGRT010132980.1:0-11848 GCA_903798405.1 Fraxinus platypoda
AAAGTCAATAAATTCTGCTGGAAGATTAATTTGAATTTTTGTCCCCACATGAAACGTGATCTGTGATGAAAAATCTCAAATGAATAGTAAACCTCAAACCCTTTCTTTTAAAAAAGTAGGGATAAATAAGTAAAAAGTGCAAAAAAATATTTTCATTCATTTCAAAGTTGGAGATAAGAATTTAAAGGAAAAAAGTTAAAAAAAAAATAGGTAATTCCATTTGTACAATGGATGGATGACAATAGAGGTTGACAACCTCTCACATGTATGCGGGCCAGTGTGATTTAAAAATTCCAAAAAAAAAAAAAGTGGGCCCCTCCCATTGTGAGTATTAGTAATCCAATATTGTCATCCTCCATTGTACATGTAGCATGATTGAACAAAAAATCAATGAAATAATTGCGAAAACTGGGGGGACTTCTTCCAACCCCCTAGGCCTTTATTCTCTCTCCTCTCTTGTCTTCCAAAAGTCTCTTTGACCATCGCCGCCACCTGCGCTCGTTCTTCCCTCCTTCCTTCCATCTTCTACCTTCTTCATCTAATATTTTACTGTGTAATGATTTCACACTCTCCTCTCTTATAATAATAACCTCCCTTTATTTTCTAGTAATCCATGTTCGTGGTTTCACGTGACCATTCATAGTGATCTATATTGAAAAAAAAAAAAATCTGAATTTTTGACAAGGGTTCGGATCCTTTTGTTATCTGGAAATGGGTATCTGTTTTTCCGCCACCAAAGTTAGTGGTTCCAATAGCAACACTCCTTCAACAACCGCGAACAACCACCTGCACCGCCGCCCCGGAACTGACTGCACCGCCAGTAATCCAGCCTCCACCACCACCACCACCACCACCACCACCACTAGCGTTACGTCAAGAAAACAAGGGGTTTCTCGTTATAATCGTCATAAAACAAAAGGTCATAGGAATCAACAAAAGAGGAATATTCCACGTATTGTTCAGAATAGTTCAAAAAGGCCAGGTGGAATCATCCCTTGTGGGAAAAGAACAGATTTTGGGTATGATAAAGATTTCGATAATCGGTATACTATTGGGAAATTATTGGGTCATGGCCAATTTGGTTATACATATATTGCAATTGATAAGTCAAATGGAGATCGTGTTGCCGTGAAGAAAATTGAGAAGAATAAGGTCATCCTTTTTCTACCATTTTTATCATAATCATTTTGTTTTTATAGATTCATAGGAAAATTGAGTTCAATAGGCTGCATTTTGTTGCTCTTTTAATCTATCGGCATCATTTATATTTCTGCGAAATTTGTTTTATTAGTGGCAATTGGTATGGGATTTGATTTTTCTTAATTGGTCAATTTTCTGGGTTGTATGGTTTATGCTGTGCTTAAATGTTTAAGACTTATTCCATGATAGATATATATTATGGCCATGGTATAGTTTTGATCTTTTTGCATCTTAGGCAACAAAAAGAAGCTCCATATAATGATATTTCTACTTTATACATTATTCAAGGTAGGTTTATTAGGCGATTCTATTGGTTTATTTAAGTAAACTTGCATGTCCAAATTTACTTGATATTGTTTCTTATAATTAAGACAAGTGGCTGCTCCTTCAGTAGAACTTGATCTCTCTCAAATGTGAGGTTTTGCTTTGGTTTTTGGATCTTTATAGCAATCTTTTTGAAAATCATAAAAAATGCCTTGAGCTGTGCCAGAATTCTGCTATTCTGTGGTTTAATATTTGTGTGGGGGTAGGAAACTGTCTTTGTGAATATGGTAGGCTTGCATTTGAAAGGTTAATATAAGGGGAGAGGGTTTTAGTTCCCCGATATTCTAGCTAATAAATAAAATTTTCCAACTGTAAAAGAAATGCGGTAATTATCAAAACAATATGCATAGCCCTCAGTTAACTAGGTTTTCAGAAAAAAGGCTCAATTGGAGGATATGTCAAGCAATGCAGTTCCAAGATGGATGTGTTGTTGCCTTTTTTTTTTTAAAGCTGCATATTTTCTTGAAAACTACTTGATGACTTAAAGTGCCTTCGAAGTAGAAATTTCCGACTTATGGTTGTATTAATCATGCATATCTGGCAGATGGTCCTTCCCATTGCTGTAGAAGATGTCAAGCGAGAAGTCAAGATATTGAAAGCTTTAGCTGGTCATGAGAATGTTGTTCAGTTCCATAATTCATTTGAGGATGATTCTTACGTGTACATAGTAATGGAGTAAGTTCTTCGAACGTCCATTTTGTTGCTCCAAATCCTTTTTTTTTTTTTTTGTTTTTTGAATTCCTCCTGCAATGAGTTGTATGAGTTGAACATGGTATGAATGGATTGTTCTCAACATTGTTCTATTTAGGTTATGTGAAGGAGGTGAATTGCTGGACCGCATTTTGTCAAAGTAAGCATACCCCATTTTTCCATTTAATAGGATTTGTAGGCTGCATGGCATGTTGTATGCTATGCATATTCTTTCGAATTGAGAAGTATTATTCCAGGACTTACCTATGATTTCCTTTAATCAGAAAGGACAGCCGTTATACAGAGAAAGATGCGGCAATCATTGTAAGGCAAATGCTAAAAGTTGCAGCTGAGTGTCATTTGCACGGTTTAGTACACCGTGACATGAAACCAGAGGTATGCTTAGAGAGTCAGAGGTTATCATTATGTTTGAAAGGGAATTTGGTGCTTTGACATACATTTTTCCTCTGTAGAATTTTCTATTCAAGTCCCCAAAAGATGATTCATCATTGAAGGCTACAGATTTTGGTCTTTCAGACTTCATTAGACCAGGTAATCAGGTGTTTAGTTTTGTTATTTGTTGGATAAACATAACTTCAAAATTTTTAAGTCCAATCCAATTACATATTTTTTAGGTAAATGCACGTGGATGTATATACATCTTCTTTTTTATGCACACCACTAGTCGTCTGAATGACTAGACTAAGCTGTATACTACCGCCAAGCATTTCAAGATCTTCATGCACCTGCCAATTGTTATTTTTATTATTTTATCAGGGATTTTCATTTGTTTCCCATTCATTATGAACTCTCAATATTTATTCTTTATGCAGGAAAGAAATTCCAAGATATTGTTGGGAGTGCATACTATGTCGCTCCAGAGGTATTGAAGCGTAAGTCAGGCCCTGAATCTGATGTGTGGAGTATTGGTGTAATTACTTACATTTTGCTCTGTGGCCGGCGTCCCTTCTGGGACAAAACTGAGGATGGCATATTTAAAGAGGTAAGTACTGCATTTAATTCTTGGTGCACGAGTTTGAAATGATGGATAATCCTTGAACTTTCTCTGGACACAATTGAATTCCATCTCATGATGTGTGCATTAAATTTTCCTTGCAACTCTCAGATTTCATTGATTTTGTCCTCAAATTTCATTAACGGGCTTGCTTTTGGATCCTCAACCTCGGATAAAAAAGAACAAGTCAATAATAAGTCTTGGCATTGAGTTTTATCTTCATCATAAAAATAAATTTTTTTTTTACTCTCTCACAAGGAAGTATTTTGACACGTCCCACCTCATTATTTGTATGTCATTTGCATTTGTGGACTTGAGCATATTTAAATTTCACATATTTGGTTATTATTTGATTATAACAGTATATATGATATTTAAAGGTTCTAAGAAACAAGCCTGACTTTCGGCGAAAACCATGGCCAAGCGTAAGCAATGCAGCTAAAGATTTCGTGAAGAAGTTATTGGTGAAAGATCCTCGTGCCAGACTTACTGCAGCGCAGGCGTTATGTATGTATTTGTTCTTCTTAAAGGCTATATATGCTTATAATGTACGAAAAATGGGTCTATTTGTATCAAGTGGTTTCAGAATGATTCCTATAATAATTGTGTGAATTTAAGAAGGCAAGGGTGATTTTATTCAGACCAATTTCTACATGTGTGTATAAAGTGGTCTTTCCTCCACGTTTATTTGTAGAGGCCAAACATGGTCTTTAGGTTTTTACGTTGAGAAAACAGATGGATATCCTTCTTCCTTCATTTACCGAGGGTTGAAAAAGGATGATCACAAGATTGATAGGATTAGCTTTATGCCCTGGGTCGAGATAATTGAATCAAATTCTGACCTGAACAGGTTGATGTTTTGGGATGACCTCACGAACGAACTTTAATTCTGTCCAATGTGCTAGTCTTAAAAACTAATGCAAACTAGATGTAGTTTTGGATATCAATTAATTAGTATGACCTCATAAGCTTCCTTGCATGTGCATTTCCAAGATGATAGAATACATTTTGATGCTAGGAATGCTATCCATCTGATGTTTGGTTTCGGGATAGTGGGATCACATACATTTGGTGAAAACTAGGATAGTAACATTTTACAATCGATTGCATGGAAAGCTTGCTAATGAACAACAATAAACTGATCCTTATTCCAATGGATCAGCTATACGACTCCTTACCTATTCAACCCATCAATACTCTGCTAGATTACATTTACTAGAAGACATAAATCACCATTCTCAACCACATCAGGCCTTGGTTATTCTCATCTAATCCCTCTTCTAACCTGCTCTACTGGATCGGATCATTTTTTTTTAATTGGGCTCTTTAGGTCTATGCTAGACGTTCCACAACGACATAGGTTGTCCTTAAATTTATCTTTAATCAGTATCACTTCATTCTTTGGCAGATAATCTCATTTCTTATCTTTTTAATTCTAATATGACTATTTTTCCATTTTAAATTTCTCATTTCTGCTAACGTTCAATTTTTTGAAGTGTGTTAAACAACAATCAGTCGAGTTCTCACCAGCGATTGGCATGAAAGATATTTTGAATATCCCTTTCTTCCTTTAAGTGATGTTTGATGGATTTCTAATATTTGTGTACTAATCTTTTTGCCTATGTCTGGTTTAATTTACTGATCTTTTTAACTTTTCCAGCCCATCCATGGGTTCGAGAAGGAGGTGAAGCTTCCGAGATTCCATTAGATATATCTGTTCTAAACAACATGAGGCAGTTTGTGAAATACAGTCTATTGAAACAGTTTGCCCTACGGGTAACTCAGATATAATTTCCGTTGCTTGGCTGAAATTTGTTATGGCTTTAATGATGTAATAGTATGAATACAAGTAAATTAAGATCAGCTTTCTATTTCAGGCATTGGCTAGCACACTTGATGAGGAGGAGCTGTCTGATCTCCGAGATCAGTTTGATGCAATTGATGTGGATAAAAATGGCTCCATTAGTCTTGAGGAAATGAGACAGGTTGGTTTTTGTTGTATGGTTATGTATCTAAATAGCGTGTTGGTCATTTATTTTCCTAGTTTGTAAGAGATGCTGGTAGGCCTGCACAAGAGTTATGCTAAATTTTTGTCAAATTAAAAGGGGCAGACGTCTATGTACTTATTTGGCATTTTCTTGCTATCACACTGTTTAAGCGCAGGCACTTGCAAAAGATCTTCCTTGGAAAATGAAAGACTCGCGTGTTCTTGAAATTCTTCAGGCGGTATGTTTTGTCTCACTTGAACAATGCATCTTGAACAATGCATCATCATCTTCATTGTTGTTGTTTTCAGAATTTTAACAAGTAATTGACTAAACTCTGTACTTTATTTGGCTGATCAGATTGATAGCAATACCGATGGGCTTGTAGATTTCTCAGAGTTCGTTGCTGCTACTCTGCATGTTCATCAGTTGGAGGAACATAACTCGGAAAAGTGGCAGCAAAGGTCACAGGCTGCTTTTGAAAAATTCGATGTTGATAGAGATGGCTTTATAACCACAGAGGAGCTTAAAGTGGTATGTAGGGTGTCAAATTCCTCTTTCAGCGAATCATTAGTCTATATTCTTATTTACGGAAAACCAGCAATAAAAAATAAAAACTTAGATAGTTTACTAGATCAAGTAACAAAAACTTGAGATTGTTGATCAAGATTGATTTCCACTGTTTAGTTCATTTGCCCGTGTAATGTGCAAAGGAAAACTATTTCGAAGGTCAGTATGTAAAAGTGGCTTCTGCTTATACTGTGTTATGGTTGTGCAGCATACCTGCCTACGGGGTTCTATAGACCCTCTTCTAGAAGAAGCAGACATTGACAAAGACGGGAAGATAAGCTTATCAGAATTCCGGAGGCTTTTAAGAACTGCAAGCATGAGTGCACGAAACGTGACTAGCTCATCCGTAAATCGAGGTTAACTGGAAAATGTAGTTTTGAATAGTGGTGCTGTGAAGTCTCTGATAATAATAAATTCATGTCGAGTTCCTTTCTCAATGTGAATCGAATCTCATCTGCTCGTCTGTACTATTATGATGTTTGTATCCTTTCCAAATTGACAGATACCATGCATGTGTTGCTTTGGTTCTCTAGAGAGATTCGTTACTGACAATATTCTAAAAAGCGTAAAGCGTGGAAGTCGAGCTTTGGCCTAGGCGAAGAAAAGCATTTTTTTCATTTTAATATTATTTTAAATTTTTTAAAGAAATCTAAAAAATATTTAATAATTAAAGGAAAAAAGCGTAAAAGACGTTGAAAGACGTAAAAGCAAAAAAAAAGTGCGTTATAGGTGCGTCTAGGTGTGGAAAACAATAAAAAAGAGTAAAAAAAGTGAGAAAGCGTGAAGAAAAAAAATTTGATCCAGCTTCATGCTTAGGCGCCACCTAGGCGACACTGGTTGCTAGACAGGGTTGTATTATTGTACATGCTTCCGGACTGTCATAGGCAAGACGGCAATGAAAAAACAATTTCAGATAATTTCCCGTTCATTGTCTTTTCATTACTTAAAACGTTTTTCTGCTTACTACTGCTTGCATTCCGTCTAACTCAGTGGTGAGTGCTGCTGAACAAGACAATACTCAACTTTCAGATTGCTTATTTGTTATATTGTGCCTATTATTGTATATACCTTTAGCCCCTGTTTGAGACCCATTATTCAAAAACTCATTTCTTCTCAAACTCATTTTCAGTAGTACATTCTTTCAATAAAATAATTTGTATATAAAACTAAATTTTTTCCCTACCTTTTAACCATTCATTCTCCAAAAAATCACCATTACATTTTTTTTTTTTTAAATGGCGCTCAAATAAGGGTCTAATGTCTAGATGAGCCACAGGTACAAAACAACTGATTGAAGCTGTATTGAACTATGGTATGCTAGATTAGATAACCTTGTACACTATTTAACCATGGTCGTGTCATCTGAAAGCTAACACTAATCTCTTGTGCAGTTATAATGATAAGACAAGAAATGTGAAAATGTGTTGGGAAAATCAAAGGAGGTGATGGTGTCTGTAAGACCACGAACACACGATATTAACGTTGAGAAACAAAGATACTATGATCTCTCAGAAAATAATATGTAGAAAATAAAGAAAATACAAGCGATTTCTTTAGGACTAAGACTTGGAGGTTCGCGACCGCTTCTAACGCCTACATCCCCCGTTGAGCATCCATAGATTGAATTTGTGCTCAGTTCCACTATATAGCCCAAAAATGGCAACAAATGTTATACCTAACAGAAACTTATCTTTCTAAATACAACAATCAATCCACAAGATTCACAAAGAATCTCTTCAAAACCTCCAAAACAACAACTTGAAAGAACACAAACTCTCTTATAGATTTTCACTCAGAATATCACTACATAGATGCTAAATATTATAGATCGGCTATCTCAAATCAGGAATTCGAGAGAAGAAATAGAAGAGAGAACTAAAAGTAGAGAACCCCTTCAAAACAGCGCAAAAACGAGAGAGAAGAATGAAAACCCTAGACTGAATGCCAAATGAAAAGACACAAAAATTAGAAGTCTCCAAAAACGGATCCAACGGCCCAGATGCAACAACGTGTCTCAATCCGATTATAAGGTGCATTTTTAATAAAGTTGCAACATCCAAAATATGACTTCAATACAAATTATAGGAGCACTATTCGGACCAGGATTCGAATCCCACATTCTCCACCTCGCTACCGGAATTTGGGAATATAGTGTAGGCCTGAGCATAATCTCAATCACTTTTCATTTACTCTTATGTATCTATACATGCATTACAAAGAATTAACAAATAAAAGTTTCAAACAATTTACAAATTTATTCAAAGGAATCACTTTTGTACCCATATCTAATGGATTAAGTTGAGTTGCAACTTTTCCAATTCTAAGAATTCCTTTAATAATGATCTCTTATAAAATGATATTTAACATCAATATGCTTTGTTCTATCATGAAACATAAATTTTTTGCTCAAATGGATAGCACTTTGATTATCAGATAGCAATATAGCATGATTATCAGCAAAACCAAGTTCAGACAATAAACCATTTAACCATATCCATTCTTTTACAGCATCGATAGCAGCAATATATTCTGCTTCTGTTAGTAGTGGCAAGGGGCCGACCGAGCCGGCTCGGCCCGTATCCCCACGAGTTCGGCTCGTGCTCGTGGCTCGTTTATAGAAGCTCGGCTCGTTACTCACGGGCGAGCTCGGCTCGCAAGTTTGTTAAATTTTTTTAATTTTTAAGATATACCTTTTTTCTGAAAAAATAAAATAAAAAAATAACCCTTCACGAAGAGTTGGCCCGCTCAGCTCGTGCTCGGGAAGCAGCCCACGAGCAGAGTTTTCACGAGCCGAGCGGCCGAGCGGACGAGCCACTCGTACCCCTTTGCCATGACTAGCTTCTGTAGAAGATAGAGCAACAAATTTTTGAAGTTGTGATTTCCAGCTAACAGCTGTACCACATAAGGTATAAAAATAGAATGAAGTTGATCTCTTATTATCTCTATTTCCAGAAAAATTAGAATCAATATATCCTTTTAAAGTTACACAATTTTTACTTGATTTAAAACATTAAACCTAAGTTAGGTATGCCTTTAAGATATCTTAATAACCATTTCAAAGCATTCCAATGTTCTTCCCCAGGGTTATACATAAATCTGCTTAATATGCTAATACTAAATGCTAGATGAGGTCTGGTACAAATCATCAAATACATAACAGAACCAATAGCATTAGCATAAGGAGCTTTAGACATTCTAGCATATTCTTCTTCACTCTTTGGAAAATATTCAGAAGATAGCTTAAAATGATTAGCAAGATGTAAGAACATGTTAAATTTTTTTCAAAACTTTAATCACATAATCACGTTGATTTAAAAATAACATGTATTTCTCTTTATTTCTCCAAATCTGCATGCCTTAATATCTTTTTAGCAAAACCAAGATCCTTCATTTCAAATTTAGACTTCAATTTCAATATAATATCATCAATTTCAGACTCATCACAACTGGCAAACAACATATCATCCACATAGAGAACAAGATACAAAGAATTTTTACCTCCATCACCTTTACAGTATAGACGGGTATCATACTGACTTCTTTTAAAACTAAGTTTTAGAACAAATGTATCAAATCTCTTATATCATTGTCTAGGAGCTTGTTTTAAACTATATAATGATATTTTCAATAACAAATAGTTTTTTCAGGATCTCTAATTTCAAAACCAACAGGTTGCTTCATGTAAATCATTTCATCTAAATCACCATACAAGAAAGCATTTTTAACATCCAATTGATCGAGTTTCCATTTAAATTGAGCAACAAGAGCAAACTATTTTTCACAATAGGAGAAAAAAATTCAGTGTAATCAACCCCTTCTTTTTGAGTAAAACCTTTTGCAACAAGTCTAACTTTATATCTAATATTTTTACCATCTCATTTCCCTTGTTTTACTTTATAGATCCACTTATAGTCAATCAGTTTCTATCATTTAGGCCTTTTAACAAGTTCCCAAGTTTTTTTTTTTTTAAAGTGAAGACATTTCATCTTCCATGGTTGCTTTCCAATTTTTACTTTCTTTACACTTAATGTCATCATCATAGGAGTTTGGCTCATGTTTAAATTGTTCTTGATAAGCGAAAAAGGAAGCAAAATCATCACTGTCAAATCTAGTAGAGGTTCTTATTTGCCTCCTCTCCTTATCTCTTGTAAGTTGATACTTATCAGAATGGAGAGTAGTTTGATCAAATTGGTCAGATTGATCAATTTCTTGATCATTTTCAATTTCAGGTTCAAGACCAGTTTCATATACTACAGGTACAAGAGTCTCAATTTGAGGAGGCTCCACCTCATTTTGAACATTTTTATCAGTCAAAATATTTTCTTTTCCTTCTAAACATGACATTAAAGATTCATTGAAAACAACATCTTTTCTAACAATGACTCTATACTCTTGCCACATTTAACCCATAATCTGTAGCTTTTAACATTTTCATCATAACCCAAAAAAACACATTTAAGTGATCTAAGTTCTAATTTTTCATTATTTTGATAAGCATATGCAGCACAACCAAACAACTTTAAATGAGAATAATTCACAGAGCCATCAGACCAAATAGATTCAGGTACTTCAGAATTTAAAGCTTTAGTAGGACTTCTACTAATAAGATATGCAGCAATTTTAACAGCTTTACCCCAAAACAATTTAGGCAATCCAGAACTCAAAAGCATGCATATAACTTTGTTCAATAGAGTTCTATTCATTCTTTCAGCCATTCCATTTTGTTAAGGAGTGTATGTGACAGTTTTATGGCTCAATATACCATGTTCTTTACAAAAATTATTGAATTCATGATTACAAAATTCCAAATCATTGTCAGTCCTCAAAATATTTATTTTGTGATGAGTTTAATTTTCAATTTAAGTTTTCCAGTCTTTAAAAACAGAAAATGTTTCATCTTTATTTTTTAATAAGAAAACCCAAATTTTCCTTGAAAAATCATCAATGATCAGTAAAAAATATTTGAAACTAGATAAAATGCACACATGACACAACAATAGGACTCCACAATCCAGAATGTAAATATTCCAATATTTGTTTGGATTTATGAATTCCAGTTGGAAAATGTAGTTTGTTTTGTTTTCCTATTACACATTGTTCACAAGAACCAAAATTACCAAGATTTAATTTACCAAAAACTAATTTTGATTGTAAACAATTTAGACCCTTTTTGCCAATGTGGCAAAGTCTGTCATACCATAATTTTTGAAGTGTAAAGTTTCAGATACAACAGAAGCAGTTAAGCCAAGTAGAGGTTTAGTTTTCAAAAAATAGAGACCATGTCTCTTAGGAGTGCTAATGATTAAATCATTGCTCCTAAGAATTTTAATATGTCCTTGACCCAAATTTATGTTAAATTCCATATCATCTAACATACGTAAGGACACCATGTTCTTCTTCAAGTCAGGAACATACCTAGTTCCTTTAAGGAATAGAACATTACCATTTTCTAGTAACAATTTTATGGTACCTATCCCTCTGACTTTACAAGTAAAGTTATTTCCCATTATAACTTGCCCTCCAGCTGTCTTTTCAAATTCAAGAAAACAGTTTTTATTTGGGCACATATGGAAAGAACAACCTGGGTCAAGAATCCATTCATCATTTAATTGTTTTTCCATATTAACAAGGACCAGTCCAATATCAGACTTAGCTTTATTATATACTAAAACATTACTCCCATCATCAAACTTCTTTTCTATTGAATTATTTTTCTTCTTAAAACAATATTTAGCAAAATGACCCAACTTCTCACAATAATAACACTTATTACCTTTAGCATTATTTTTGGACTTATTATCACTCAATCCGTTTTTATTCTCAATAAAAGGCTTAGAATAATAATTTGATTTACCAAAACATTTCCCCTTTACTAACAAATTGTCTCCATTTTGACTACTACTAGAATCAACTTCATCTCTAGAGCCTTATTTCTTAAAGAATTTATTATCACATCAGTAGTAAGTTATTCCCTACCATACTCTAGAGCAACCTTGATGTTTTTATATCCGTCACTATTGGAGTTTAACAAGACTACAGCCATCTAATCTTTTGAAAGTTTTTC
>CAIGRT010132988.1:0-23507 GCA_903798405.1 Fraxinus platypoda
TAGTTCTTGAAATAAGCTTCGAAATGATTTAAGCAATTTGTAGATTCGATTAGCATACAATCGCCGGAGAATTTTTAAAATTAGTATATTTCAAAATTCAAATTTATTTTGATTTTGCCCCTCTTTGGTGGAGATTAAAATCAATTTTTTAGTAAATTTTGATAAAAATTAAACTGTTATGGATTCCATGAAATATGTTATTAAAATTAATTGGTAACTTTGATTTAGATTAAAATTTAAGTTTCAATCGATACCAAACGTGATTTAAAAAAAAAAAAAGAATCTCAAAAGTTGGGGGGAGGGGGGGGGGAGGACGTGCCCCCCAGGACCCCCTTGGGTCCGCCCCCTGGTGATTACTTATTTGTTAGTGATTCTGATTTGGAGGAGAAGGAAGTCATGGCTGGAAATCGAACTTTTAAAGAGCTTGCAACTCCTAATTTGAATCAACAACCCTTATGCATAACTTTTCATACTTTAAATGCTACTACTACCTTTAAACTAAAATCTGAACTAATACATCTCTTGCCCACTTTTCATGGTCTTGCAGGTGAAAATCCTCATGAGCACCTAAAGGAGTTTCATGTGGTCTACACAAGTATGAAACTCACAGGAGTGACTGCAGAGCAGATTAAATCGAGAGCCTTCTCATTTTCTTTAAAGGATTCAGCTAAGGATTGACTCTATTATCTACCATCAGGGAACATTACCACATGGGACGAGATGAAGAGGTTGTTTTTAGAAAAATATTTTCCAACTTCAAGGGTAGCCAACATTCGCAAAGAAATCTCTGACATAAGGCAGGACAACAGAGAGTCATTACATGAATACTGGTACAAAGGTTATCATTGTAAGATGTTACGTTTTGAGTATGACATTGTGAGATAGTTTTGTGTAAATATCTAGAGAAAATAGCAGTGAAGGTCTCCACACTTTGATGATATATGTTGCATCTTGGTCCCTATTCTTCAAAACAAAGCATTTACATCCTCAATCTTTATTTTCAGTAATATTTAGATCTTAGTCCACAATTTTACCCTTATCTTTGTTTACCAAGTTAAAACTTTATTAAAAAAAACACTTCAATTATCCTTGTTGACGTAAAAATGGTCGACAGTTCGAATGTTGTTATTTGAATTGACCTAAAAGAACACACATGTAAGGCAATGCTCGAGTTGTCCAGCTGAAGCTCTACAATGCTTAAATCAATCCAACAATTATAAAATCATCATAAAAGTACCATATTGGTTAGTGAAAGTGTGTTCCGTGTCTTGAGAATGAATTGTCATACATCCATGTCTCGTTATATATTTATAGGTCTAAATTTAGCACGTGAATTTAGTACGCTTGTTGACAATTTCACCTCGATATAACTCATCAATCACGTGCCCTAATTGGAAGTCAGTCCGATCAATTTCACTAATCTTGTGCTCATCTCAAAAATCGAATCTCCATCACAGACTACTCATTACCGGCCTATCGGCTTATGCAACGATGTTTACAAGTTCATCACCCAAACTCTCCATCGCGGACTTTTTGTTACTGCCAAGGATTTTCTGTTACTAACAAAACTCAACAAACATTAAGGTTTAGTAACTTGGCAGTGGGCACTCCAAGCATGCTCTTCTCTTACCATTGACAATTCAGTAACATCTTTATTCTTCAATTCATTGTTTAAGGTGACGAAATAAATTATTTTTTACCAAAATGGAGATACTCAAGCGTGGAAACTCTCGAGAGTGTCTTTTAAAAGTAAGAGCGAGGAGCGAGCTAGTTCTCAATAATTCAGAATGCGGTTTGTAGCCATATGTTTGACTTAACAGTCGACCTAGTGTAGTGTAGTCGATTATATATTTCATATCTATACAACTTTGATAGGAAAATATACTAAAGTTGATCTTATAGAGCTCTAAATTTTGTTCATAAAACAAAACTACTCAAAATGAAAATTATGTAGAATAATTAACAAAGCAATTTTTTTGAGAAAATCGATCGAAAGAGTCGACCCTTGACACAAGCTCTTAATTCTGATGTAAGAAATAAAACAAAATATATACTTAGTACTGGTAATAAGAGTAATATTATGTAGGTAAAGATAATTAACACAAAACAATAAATAGAAACATGGTACGTACTAAATAAAACAAACCTGAACTATTAATGGACCAAACTTGGTCCACTCCTAAAGCTGTCTTTTTCTCCCTCAATTGTAGGATGACCAAGTTTGCTCCATCAATATTACACAGTAGGGTTCTGTTCATCTTCCCCTAAATGTAGTCGAGGGGCTGTTATTCAAATAACTAGCTAGGTGGCTCGGCCGAAGTGTGGCGGTGGCCAAACAGCTCCGCCGCCACCATCGGTTACATACGATAAGGACGACAAAGGCACCAAGCACAGCCCCTGACTTCTAAGATCTCGCTTCAGTTCTCCGTTTTCGTTGTCAGTGGGAACCTGATATATATAAGAAGGTTATATTAATGACATAAAACAATTTTAGCAAATAAAAATAAACTACCATCTTATCTATTGCGCTGCCTAATTTTTGTGGACATGCCTGCCGTGAGTGTACGAACATGGATTGAACGAACATATGCATGGCGTAATACTATCAATGAAGAATTAGATTTCCAACATTTTAATGAAAAAATGAGAATACTAGGGTTTAAGCAACGATCCCAGATTCTCATTCATCCAACAATTCTATCAAGTTTTTGTTCACTCTTGCATTGATCCAGAATGTATAATATATCATACTCCATAAGGGAAAAAAGTGTTTGCTGTTAAGTATATAAAGACTTTGAAGTTACATTCGAAAATGTTAATCTAGTTACGGGAAATAAATTAAATATTTATGTATTAGCCTGCCCACCAATAGGGTGGCAAGATGTGGTGTGGTCTTGCCATCTCACCGGCAGGGTCTAAAATATTGGTGAGGTGGCAAGACTTGCCACCTCATTGGTGGACAAGATATCTTTTGTTCATAGTGAACACGAGATCAATCTATTAATTTATATTTAGGTATTTAACGATGTGATATTTATCACTTAACACGTCTCCACAGGATGATAACTCTTTTGAGAGCATCAATCGTGAAACCCGTGTACTTATTTGAGTTTTGATCTGATTGATTCACTCGTTTAAGTTTAATAAACTTTGATACCTTATTAAAAATTAGAGTTTCATTCCAAACTATCAATCTTGTTAAGAGGAGTAATTCAAACCCTTATATGGAGAGAGAGAGAGAGAGCTCTATGTGATGACAAGTCGAACCGAAACAAAAGAAAACGTTAAGACTAAATTTCAAGAGATTAAATGCATTTAATTTAATTCATATATATGAAAAAGAGTTGTTCACTTAGTTTCTTACCCCTTTCATTGCTCTGCCGGTCTCGTTCCTTGATGACTTCATGTAAGGGACAGTTAGTGTCTGCAATTAAACAAGTCAAAATGTTAGCAAAAGTAAAAAACCATCCTCTTATGGGAAAAAATAAAATAAAATTACAGAAAACAATGTAAATTTGTGACAAAATTTATGTGAAATTGCAAACTGTCGATTGTGGAAATATAGCAAAGCATTTGTTTAGCCATGAGTTCAGAATTTTGTATGGAAATTTGTATAATTTGTCTTCAAGGCCTAAATGGTGAAAAAAAACCTATTTAACATTAATTCCTAAAACTTTCTGTTCATAAGGTCAAAGCATGCAATTAAGTTAATTTTTAATTAAGCTCCACAAATAAGTCAATCCGCAACAAAGTCTACAATGAAGTACGATTGCTAATCAAATTGATCTTCCAAATACTTTAGTCAAAGTGTCCTAAAGTTAATGCTCCGTTTGAGTTTCATTTTATTCTCCTGAAATTTTATGAAATATTAATTTTAATCATACGTTTTATGAGATACATAACCACTCATTTCTTAAAAAATAGAATTTTAATAAAATAAAATGAATTCCAAACAAAGACTCTGAATTTTCTTAGGGAATATTAAAATTAAAACAAGTTTTTTAATAGTGTTTCGAAATGTTTTATAGAGTTTCCGAGACATAAATCCTAGAATTTTAGATATTTTTGTGAGATCGTAGCCCATTAATTTGGTCCTCATTTTCCTTCAAACTCATTTTCAATCACATTTTATGAGACCCTTAATTTTTATCAACTTTTTAATCACACATTTTATCGATTCTTTTTCAAAATCTACTAAAAGTTTAAAATATATCCAAACCAAACAGGGGCATAATCTATTAAAGATAGCAAAAGTTCATTTATTTATATTTTATCTTCCATAATTATAACCTAATCTTCTTTTGTTTATATCTTTTTCTACGTAAGCAATTTAACCACGGTTTGATAAATTTATAAATTAAATATGAATATTAAGAGGAATATTAGTAGGTTTTGCGAAATGCATAGATAATTAATTTGTAATAGATATAAATATATGTTGAAATCAATAGTTAACTTTAATTGAATTTATAAACCATTTATAAATTTACAGCCAAAAGAAGCTTATATTTAAGAAGATTTATGCCCTGTTTGTTTCGAATTAAGCCTCGTTTGTTTCTCATTTTTCATCCATAAAAATGAAAAATATGACCGCTGTCAATCACGTCAAGCCATCAATTTTGAATTTATATCTCTTGTGTGAGGCCCAATAATGACTATATTTTTCATTCTTATTCTATAATAATGTGCACCAAAAATCTCTTGTGTGTGGCTCAATAACGACTATATTTTTCATTCTCATTCTACAATAATGAGAATCAAACAGACCCTAAAATTAGATTTTAATCTAAATCAAAGTCAAAGTCAAACCATCAATATTAACGATATTTCTCATAGGTCCCACAACTTTTCAACAACACATTTCAAAAACTTCTATCACAATCTACAAAAAATCTAATTTTAATCCCCACCAAACACCCACTTATTCTGCCGGCACAGTTTTTATGGCGTACAAACTTTTAAGTAGGGTTTATTATAGAATGAGACAAAAACATGAGTTTAACAGAACTTCAAATACCAAGGAGAATGTTTTACCTCGACTTGGTTTTGAAGGAATTTGATATAACCAATGGCCTCCATCAGTACGGATGCTGTGTCTGTCTGCAATATTCTCCACCCACCCGCATGCAACATCAATTTATGCACTATCAGTAATTAATTATTTTACCAAAAATGAACTGTAAAAGTAATGTTCTAAGCATGCAGATTATTCTGCTCATTTATCTGCAAAAAAATAACTTTACACCAGACGTTATGGTTTTTAGATTCTGTGTTTGGGGGACATGCATACTAAAGTCTCGGTATTCATTTAGAACATGTTTGCTTGGTTTTAAAAGTTACTTTTTCTTGTTATAAAATAATTTGCACGTGGATTTATAATTTTTCCCAATAAAAAATCACTTTTCACAAAATATATTCTCAAAAAATTTACATGAAACAGACTATGAACTACATATGTAGTAGCTACACATGCATCGTTGATCTATATACACTATCTAAGATTCAAATTATGCAAAGGAGACAAATTTATGCATTTGAAATTTGACTTCAATAGGTCCCAAAGGTGAAGAATAGGTTTATTTTTTCATCAAATGTATGATGTGTGCTTAATTTTATAAATGAATAGTGACGAAACTTAACATCATCATATTAAGAGCATGTTTGAACCCCATTTTTTTTTTGTGTAGAATGTATTTTAAAATAATAGAATGATGAAGAATGTGTGGTTAAAAATAAGGAAACATTTTGTATCTGCACGTAATATTATTTTATTGAAGAGTGTGTAGTTGAAAATAAGAGGGAGAAAAATGTATTTTGGAAAAAACGGGGATCAAACAAGAGTTAAAGTTTAAATTGTAGAAAATCAACTTAGTAGGCTCGGGAGAAGGAAGAGTTTCAATACCAAGAACTCTAAGAGAGAAAGATCACGATATTTGGTAGCCTTTACGAATTAAAGAATTATGTTTGATTGCTAAGTTTGTGTGTGTGTGTATATATATGTAATTGAATTCCCCATCGAAAATATTACCGAGGACGTGTATATTTGTCAAATAATGCACATATTACGGCATAAACCTACAAAAGTTTCTTGAATTGAAAAATAAATCCTCTTAGGCAAAATTTAGGTTAAAAACAAAAGCCAAGGTAGGGATTATGAATTATGATGTATGAAAGAATTTTTTATTTGAAAAAAAAAAAAAATTACCTTGCCAAAAGGTGCTACTAACTGTTGAAGGGCTGCAATTCTCTCTCCCAATTTCTCTTTTCTAACCTGATAAATTCAGTTCAAAAAAGTCATGAGAAAAATAATTATAAAACTAAGCTTAATTTTTAAAGACTTCTAATTAATTAATTTTTAAATGAATCCTAACTATTAAATATTCTTTAGCTGTATATTAATGCTACTTAACAATACTAGTATTTAACACGAGTACGTGAGTCATCAAATTGAATTTAAACGTTAAAATACGAGACTCATTTTATTGAATGTATTACTATGTAGCTACATATATTAACCCTATTGCTGAACATCATTAATGTTACACAGCATTACTCGTACCTTAAATGGTGGGCAAGGAGTGCGAGGTTCTATACGCGATTTTTTGGGTGCCTTTGGCTCCATTGTATTGTTGCTTCGTTTTGCTTCTGCAACTCCTTTACTAAAGGGTGATGTCTTTAAAATCCAAAAAGTGAAAGTTATCAGAAACAATAATGGCTATCTTGTTAAAATCTATTTATTAAAAAAAGACTCGATTTTACTGGAAAAAAAAATGTATAATTATATAAAGGTGCATACAAATGCATAAAGCTGAAGTAGCCTGTAAATGGAGAAAAGGGAAGGCTTTCCTTTTGGCATAGCGATCTATTTGAAAGGAGAAAAAGAAAAAGCAAAACGGCAGTATTTTTTAGAGCTTGACAAAACTCCCGAACCGAATCGGATCGAATCGGATCCGAACCGAATTGAGCGTTTTTTCTTGAGTTAAATACCCGAACGGGTATCTAAATAGAGAACCGACGAGTTTGGTTCGGTTCTAGACCCAAAACCGAAGACCGAATAAGAACCGAATCTCTTTAATTTTTTTAATTTTTTATCTTAAAGAAGTCAAATTATTTTACTTTTTAAGTAAATTGCTAACTAATTAATTTAGTCCAAACCCAAAATATAATTTTACTATTTCTAATTTCCNAAACCGAATCTTCCTAATTATTTTAATTTTTTTATCTTAAATAAGTCAAATTATTTTATTTTTTCTAAATAAATTTGCCAATTAATTAATTTAGTCCAAACCCAAAATATGATTTTACTATTTCTAATTTCCAGCCAAGCCCAATTTAATCAAATTAACCTAAATTTTACCCAAATCTCTTATTCTACTGTAGTGTCGTTTTTATCGTTCTATTATTGTGAACTAATCATCTTCCTCTTTATGTGATTTTAACAGTTAAATCTACGAAGAACTCAACAAAGAGAGATGCAAAAGATATCATGAGATTGGATTACGTTATTTTGTAAGAGTTAAGATTGAATATGTCATAGTCGAATTAATGTAGTGTTGTTGTAAATACTTGAAAATTTCGGGTTTGATTCGATTCTAAAGAACTGAATTGGACCATGCTCAGCCTAATATTTTCTTCTCTTTTTCCTCAAACAAAAAATAGGAAAAAATATTATTATCTCAGAAGAAAAACACTTTCTGTGGCTGTGCTTTTATCCCAGGTACTGTTTTAGATATTTCTGACGCAGTTTCAACCCGTATATAAGATCTGCGCGTTACTATGAAGTAAATATAATTGAGATAGAAACATCGAAGAAATAGTAGGATATATATAACTTTTAAGTCTAAAAATTATAAAGAGAAACACCTGCAGATTTATAGAGATACCAACAGCAAGGGGTATAGGAGGGGTATTATCTGAGCTTCGTCAAAATCTATCAGCATATATGTATATGCATACATAAATATATGTAATGCTAGATCCAAATATGATTGCAATTCTATCAAATTAGTACTGACAGTAAGTGCTAATTAACGAAAAAGGGAGAAAAATGAGGAGGAAAATGCAAACCTTATTAGGACAATTCATTGGCATTTGGCTTGATTGCTGCACATGTTCAAGGCCATAACGAAAACCTTCTTTGTAAAGGCCTAATTCGTTCTGTGAATTTGGGCTTATAAAATTTCCATTAAATTTTGAAGCTGTAAGGAGATCTAGTGCCTGCAAGTTCATGTCCATATTGCCTGAATTCGCTAATGGTGCCGACTGCAGATTGAAATTTGAAACATTTATGCTTGGAAATATCTGACTGAAACCCCTTCCACTCTGTGTTGATCCATTAATTCCTGTGCTTGAAGAGTTGGAGTACAAATTTCCTGGAGAAAAATTATGCCGGCCATTTAAAAGATTTCCAGAAGAAAATGGTCTAAGCAGAAGCTTCGCGCTGAGATCCTTCAATGGCAAATCTCTTAGCTCATTATTCTTATTGTAGTTCGAGGGATTTATGCGAAAATCTTCAATTCTTGATGATTGGCTGTTTAAAATCTCTGTGAAATTAGGGTTGAAATTATCTGAAAATTCTCCCTTAATTCTTCCAGATTGTAAATTTCCTGCAGGATTATCCCATTGAAATAATCCCGTTTCTGGAGTCATGGAAATATTCCAGGAAGAGAGTGGATTCTGGTTTTGCTGCGCCTGCCTTGGATTTATAATGCCTCCATTAGTGTATGCACTGAAGCTATCAGAGTTTCTGCAAAATCAGTTATGGGAATCACTTGAATTTCAAGCCCTAGTTTTCAAGCCGAAACAATTGTAATCTAAAACATTGATATTAATTGTATGTTGTGTGATTGATGCACATCAAATCAAACTAGAATATAAGTAAAAGAGAAGAGAAGATACCAAGAATAATAATATTAAACTACAATGATTCTGCTGAAAGTATAGCCAACCAAGAATCGTAATTCATTGATTTACTTGTCTATTTAAAAAGCTCAGTTGATCATTTTTTTGTTAAAGTTCCTAGTCTCGAGAGAGAGAGAGAAACTTACGAAATGGTGTTAGGAGTCCAAGATTGAGAGCTTCCAACTACATAGCAAGAACTAGCAGCTAAAGAAGAAGAGCCAACAAGTTGATGATGATCTTGAGGATGATGTTTCTTTTGTTGATGAATATTTGCAGACTCCATAATGCTGTGATAATTTTTTAAACACTTGAAAATCCCAAGATTAATAATTAATATCCAAACCTAATCTCTTTCTCCCCTCTCTCTCTCTAGATTCAAGGAAATAGTATTTCATATGACACACCCAAAACACACAACTCTCCTTTGCTTTTAGCACCTTTTCATATACAAGTTTCCTCTTTACTCTTTCAGTCTTTTGCCTTAAAGCAGCCTTGAAATGAAAGGAAGAGAGAACATATATCAATGACTAAACCCTTCTATTCAGCCCTCAAACAAACAGTTTTTTATTTTCTTCTTCTGTCAAAACTTTTTGTAAAAAACAAAAATACTCTCTCTCTCTCTCTCTCTCTCTCTCTCTCTCTCTCTCTCTCTGCACTCTGCAATTACAGGAAGATCATTATAGTTTCTCCATGCCATGATTAAGATCCCTGCCTTCGATCCCAAGGCTTTCGACAAAAGTCTGTGGAGAGAAATGATGCAGCCATGCGGGATCTCTCTATAGCTCTCTCTCTCTCTCTCACATCCACATGTTAGTAGTCTTTCTATTTGTATTCGTGTATATTAAGTGGAATCAGAAGAGAGGTGTCCCAAAAAATGGATGATCTGTTTGGCTGTGTTCTTTCTTGTGGTCCAATAAATATCATTAATTCTTCTAAGGTTATATAGAGAAAATAATGCTCAATCCCAGAAAAAAAAAACAGATGAAAATGAACGTATGGTCCATAGGATAATTTCACCTTAAATAACTCAAAATGTGAGAAAACATTATTTGGAGATTAAGCCATTATAAATCATTACAAGCTTGTCTCTTTGTTGGTCAATATGCATTAGGCCAAAAGAGAAAAAGATGGAAAAAAGTCATTCATTACAATGATTTTGGTTAATAACTCAATATGTTTTACCCTTTGCAGATCACCACAAGTTTTAAATTCCATCACTAACTATCAATATTGACACGGTTTTCATCCTATGGAAATAATATATTGGCGGTGATTTAGCGACACGTATAAGTAGAGTTTGTAATTGAAGGATCTTTTTTGGTTAGTGCTAATTGAGTCGAGCTATAAAATTAGTAGATTTAAGATATAAGATCCTTTTGTTTAGTGACGCTATATGGTAGTCCACCTAGACGACTAGCTAGTGATGAGGGCTTGCGAAAGGTAACAGAAAAAAAAGGGAAATGCCACTTGTACATCTTTTTTGACATTATGCTTGACATGACAAGTGTTGATTGAGTGAAAAAACTGTCAACAATTTAAACTGTCCAATAGTATATAGCCACGTGGTAAAATGTAAATAAAGATATAAAAGGTGATGTACATGTAGCATGATTGCAAAAAAAAAAAAGAAAAAAAAGGAGAGTGGCGATAATGGTTTGAAGAACAGTAATTAATTAAAGATGTAATTAAGAGCATGAAAATTTTGATCGCAATAATTCATGTATACTGTTCCTCTTTTAATGTTATTAACTAAGAAAATAAAAAAGTAAACTAGAATAATTATTAAATTTTAAAGTAGTTTTAAATATAGCTTCTTTAAAAATGTATATTAAGAGTTAACACTATTAATTGCTAACTAAACATGTCACAGTACAAACTTTTTCCAAGTATATACAAAAAATCATATATATTAATTCCAAATATGAATAATCTTAAAATCACTTTTTGTTTCCTCTTCTTGTTTTATATTCCAAGTATGCAAAAATCTAAATTCTGAAGCATAAACGAAAAAATTAGAGATAATTGCAGTAATGGTATTAAACCTTTCATTTAGTAGCAAACTTTATCCAAACATTTCATCTGTGACATCCACGGTATCAAAACCTTTCAAAAATTAGTACATGGGGTCCAAATGGATGATTCTTATCAGTTTGATCGTTAGTTGGACCTTAACAATAGTTTTGATTAATTTTAAAATGTTAAAATGATAACTTTACATTTTTTTTATAATAAAATAACTAAAATCAAATAATTAAAATTAAAAATCAAAAACTAACTTCTTCTTCTCCATTCACTCCACACATACCCACCCCACATCACCACCACTACCGAACAACTCAACGCACCCACCCACGTCGACGCCACTGCCATCTCCTCCACCTCCATCACACCACAACATCTCCCTTCATCTTCTGAAGGGTGCGGCATTGGGCTGGGAATGGGAATAGCAGGTGGAGCCAAGTTCGATGGTTCACCATGGAATCGCCTCAAAATGGTGTTGGGCATTGGGTTCGAATGCAGTATTGGCGTCGGTTCGAGTACGAGGCACAGAATAATTGGCGATAAGGTTTGCCATTCTCGTTTAAACCTCTGTCATTTCTCTTCCAAATACACACACTGACTTTGATCACTTGCCGCAATTTCATATCAAGAAATATCCTACAAAATCAACAATGAATTTCATAAAAGAGCAAGAAAATAGTACTGTTGCTGCCGATACTAAAGATCGCACGAGCGACTTCTGCGAAGAAACTGAGGCCCTTTTGTACTGTAGAGCTGATTCCGCTAAGCTCTATTTGGGTTGCGACAGGGAAGTGAACTCAACAAACCCATTGTTCAACAAACACACACGTTGTCTCCTTTGCGACAAATGCGATTCTTTGCATGTTTCTATATATTGTTGTACTGAATCCTTGGTACTCTGTCAGAACTATTGAATGGGAGAAGCATGATAATTTGACGTTAATCCACGATCATCGTCCAATTGAGAGGTTTATTGGGTGCCCATTAGTGAGCGAGTTGATGAGTATATTGGGGTTTTAAGATTTAGGGAAGAAAAATTTGTTGGGTGATGGGAATGAAAGAGGAAATGGAGGTGGAGGAGATGGCAATGGCATCGGCATCGGCATCGACATCGGCATTGGGTGGGTGCGGTTGAGCCGTTCAATAGTAGAGGTAATGGTTTTGGGGTGGGTGAATGGAGAAGAATAAATTGGTTTTTGATTTTTAATTTTAATGATTTGATTTCAGTTATTTTATTATAAGTTGCCATTTTAACTTTTTAAAATTAGTCAAAATTATTGTCAATGTCAATTATCTATCAACTAATGATCAAACTAACAGAAATCATCCATTTGGACCTCATGTGCTAATTTATGAAATGTTTGATACCGTGTGTGACACAAATAAAAAATTTGGGCAAAGTCTGCTACTAAATGAAAAATTTAATACCGCTGCTGCAATTATTCCAAAAAATTATGAAAACCAAGTAAAAAGCATATCATAGAGAGACATAATAAATACAAGAAGAATGAACAAAAATACATGAGAACTTATAAGTGGACCACTCAAATAATCCACAATACATACATACATACATTCATACATACATACATGATTTTCATTATTTCTGTCAGAACTACGACCGAAAGGATAACCTAGATAGCCCATGCCATATAAGGACAGTTATTGGATTACAACATGATGTCAATTTGACATTTCTATTACATCATATTCTCTTAGGCTAATGTGTCTAAGTGGTAATGTTGTTTTTTTAACATCTTGGTTGATAGATGAAGTTGTAGCAAAAGTGTACAATTAGCAATGTAGCAAGATTGAGTTTTCCCAGACATTTGCACAATTATGAACAACGATAGATGTGGTTCTTCGTATTTCAATCCTTGTGAAGAGAAAAATATAGCTCGCCATCTAATGTCTTTTGATGTATGGATCCTGGTTAGTTTTTAATGGATTGATTTTATTCTTCACTTTAATACTTCTTTTGTTATTGACGATCTGGATTAATAGAATATACTAAAGAAGACTTGGAGTTTGAAGCTTGACGATTGAAGAAGGATTTTGAGATCTTAGCTATTGGGTCTATTTTTCAAGATTAAAATTAATCACACTTCAAGGTTAATTTCAACATTTCATTTATGTGAATAGTTCAGTTTGATAGTAATGCAAACGTAATTAATTTAGTCAAATCTAGATATTGCGTTTTTAATGTATAACTAATATTATGTTCTCTGTTGTTTTCAAGTCATTTTCAGTTTTCAATTTTCGAAAATATTGAAAATACGTTTACTTACCTTTTTTCATAAACGAATTTCCAAAACGAGTTTAAAATTTACAAAGAAAACGGAAAACGCCAAAAAAGTCGTTTTGATTGTTTTCAGTTAAAACCAAAGCCAAAACTTTTTTTTTGTTTTTAAATAATTTTTCAAAATGACAAAAAGAACGTATTTTCAGCAATCTCAAAATGGACACTCAAAACACAAAATCTAAAATGAATTCAAAACTAAAAACTAAAAACTGAAACACTAAAACAACATCCCCTAATATTTTCCACTATTTTTTCTACAAGTTATTTGTTAATTATTTATACTCTAATCTCTTGAACTTTTCTCTCATTTCTCAAAAATAAAAACTCCTCAGCTACATCAATATAAGCCTTGTAAATGTTCTTATTATGATCTGATCCTAGAAAAAATTTTAAAGGGAAAAAGAATTTATTTTTATTTGAGCTCTTTTTCTACCATATCCTTGCAAATCAAATAATCAGGAAGCTTATAAGCAGGATGAGTAGCTAATACTAATAGTTTGTCAATCATCTCCTTGGTAGTGGCAAGAAAGAAAAGCCTAACCATAGATCCTGCAGCAATTTACAATACATATATTGTGACATACACCTGTGTTTATGTACCTTTCTCTTCTTTTCATTATTTTTCAAATGCTCTCTCTCTCTCTTCAAAGCCTAGCTAGGGTTTCCTATCTTTCAGTATTTGTTGTTAATGGAGAGATTTTAATGTTATAACAAATTAATTTTTTGTTCTAATTTGAGCAACAATAATAATGATGAAAAATATGAAATCGACAAAGAAATAAGAACACATATTTAAGTGGTTCGACAACATGCTTACGTCCACGAGAGCGAATCAACTATAATTTTATTATGTATGAATAATAGAGTTACATCATATATATTAACATTAACCCTAGTCTATACAAGACTTTGGGGCCTGTACAAGACGTTCGGTGCGCTCCGCTCCGACATTGACTTATTTATTCCAATAAATATATATTTCACTCTATATAAGCCACATGATGCTACAATTTTATTCTCAATTTCTTTCGATTCAGATAAATAAGATTAGTTGTCGAATGAAAACCAATACAGCATAAGCATGAAAGAACTATGATTACAAAATCATTATTTTGAAAAGTACTCAAAGCAAATGAAGAATTTGGAAAAAAAAAAAAAATACCCTCCAATTTTTATGAAGTCCAAACAAAACTGCTCGTCTGATACTTGTAGACCATGTTTGGACTCCATTAAAAACACTCTTCCAAGAATAATTATTTGGTTTAGTACGGTCTTTCTTTCTATTTTCTCATTTTATTTAAGTGCATTTTCTTTATTATAATTTGATAATGAAGTAAGATAAAAAAAAATTACATGAGAGAGTTTCTATGAAAAAATTCAAAGGGAAAAAGTAAAAGTAAACTAAAATAAAAACGTAAGAACCAGCTTTCTCTGATCATTTTGTTTGTTTGTGGTCATGTATAATTAATTATACTAGTGAGAGAGATATGGATCAGAGAAAGGAAATAACTTTTCAATTAATTAAGTAGGAATAATTATTCCATCAAAGCAAAAATCAATAATTATTTGATTAGGCCCACAAAAGTTCAAATCAAGACGAAAAGGCGATATGGGAATGTGAGATCAGAGTATGGGCAAGCTTGCCTTTGCTTTTAGCCCTTTTCCCTTTTAGCATTGCACCATGCTTACACATTCTACACCTTATATTTATTGTTTTATACTAATGCTACACACAACAAAAATTCAAAAATAATTAAAATTAAATTATCTTTCTTATTCAATACATTCCTTTATACGTATTTTTAGATAATTTGATTCAACGTGATTATAGAACGTATAAAAGTCCATACTTCGAATCTCGTCATTGACCATTTAAAAAGTCTGTAAATTATCAAATCTCGCATCTACAGTATACACTATGTGCTGTTTGTCTTACGACATAGACACACAACCAGCAACCAGCACCTGCACACGCCTCCACCTGATAACCAGCTGGAAGAATCAATTAGCTAGTTAACTGATTGTTAGTTAGATAGTTGGGAATTATTCTTTTCTTCTGTTAGTAAGTTCATCAGTTAGGGAGTTTGTTAGTTAATGGTTCTATAAATACATTGATGTAATTCCTTATTACTTGAGTTGAAATAATAAAAAGTTTCTTCTTCCTCCTCCGATAGATGCCGGCAATGCCTGCAAAATATGCTGAAATGTTTTCACAATTTCACATGGTATCAGAGCGATAGCAAGAATTCTTCATTAATTACCAGTAATTTGTTCAATAAAACATGTCAGTCACAGCTGATTATGTTTCCAATCCAACTGATGATCCAAATAGCCATTACTACCTGCATCCAAATGATAATCCAGGAGCATTGATCGTCTCAGAGGTCTTCAATGGGGGACAACTACATATCATGGAGCCATGCAATATCCATGGCATTAAGTGTGAAAAATAAATCAAGATTCATTGATGGATCTCTGAAAGCCCCTAATCCATCAACAGGTAATGCGTACAGCTGCTGGCTTCGAGCAAATAATCTGGTCTTATCTTGGTTGTTGAATTCGATCAGCAAGGAAATTCGCCAGAGTCTACTATATATTTCATCTGCATTTGAAGTCTGGAATGAATTGAAAATTCGATACAGCAGAAGTGATGGGCCTAGAGTTTACCATCTAGATAAATGTCTTAGTGCCATCTCACAGGGATCACAAAGTCTCACCTGCTATTATAACTCATTCAAATCTATATGGGAAGAATATATTAGCTATAGATCTTTACCAAAGTGTAGCTGTGGGATATTGTCGACCTGTACTTGTGAAATCTTGAAGACCATATCAGATACTCAACAAGCAGATGCTGTTATGAAATTCCTTATAGGATTAAACGAATCCTACTCTGCTCTACGAAGTCAATTGTTACTTACTTCACCACTGCCATCACTAGCAAAAGTCTATGCACTTATGTTGCAGGAGGAAAGTCAGAGGGATATGCAGAACTCGTCCACAATGGAATCATCAGCTATGATGTCAAGACAACAATATAACAAACCTCCCCCTTGGAAGGACAAAAGGAAAGGAAAATGCATTCACTGTAGTTACTTCAATCATACTGTGGATAAGTGCTTCATTTAATAGGTTTTCCATCTAGTTGGAAGGGATCCAAAGGATCAAGGATTTCAGTAGAAAGTCCCACTGCACATGTCGTAACTGGTGATCAATCCACAGGGGATGAAGGTTCAAGTTCATGTTTTAATCAAGACCTTTATAAGCAATTCATGGCTTTTGCTAAAACTCATCAGATGCTTCCTCAATCAACAAACCATTCAACGGCCGTTTCCAACACAGGTATATCACTATGCAATTCAATTTTTCCCAAAGCCAAAACCAGAACCTGGATTATCGACACTGGGGCTACAGACCATATGGTCTGCTCACCCACTTTTCTATCATCAGTTGATTCCACCACAAGCACAAAAGTTAATTTGCCTAATGGATCATTCGTTCCAGTTACTCACATTGGGAAAGTAAAAATTTCTGAAAATCTTGTGCTTGATAATGTGTTGTGTGTACCCTCCTTTTCTTTTAACCTTTTATCAGTTTCAAAACTAACCAGAACTTCAAATATTATTGTGTGTTTCTCTGCCTCTCATTGCTTTTTACAGGATCGAACCAGCAAGAGGATGACTGGTTTTGCTAGAGAAAAGGATGGGTTATATCATCTCATTCATACCCAAAAGCAACTTTCATCTTCATCTGCCACTTGCACTCCTAGAATAAATGATGCTGTTAATGCCAGATTCAACCTATGCCATTATAGATTAGGTCACATATCTAGTGTTAGGATGTCCAAAATTCCCAGCATTTCATCAAATCACTTTTGTAAGAATTCAAATGTCTGTGAAATTTGTCCTTTGGCAAAACAGAAGAAGTTACCATTTCCAGTGAGTATTTCAGTCTCAAATAAAATTTTTGATTTGGCTCATGGTGATATTTGGGGTCCATTCCATGTTCCTTCTATTGATGGTTACAAGTTCTTTCTCACCATAGTCGATGCTTACTCCAAATGCACGTAGGTTTATATGATGCAAACAAAAGCTGAAACTCGCAATCTTGTAAAGAAATTTCATCAAATGGTTATCACACAATTCAATACCAGAATTAAAATTTTTCAAACAGATAATGGGGCTGAATTCCTCATAAATGATTTCTATAATACACACGGCATTTTGCATCAAACAAGTTGCGTTGAAACCCCTCAACAAAATGGAACAGTGGAGAGAAAACATCAGTTCATCCTCCAGGTTGCCAGAGCACTTCTCTTTCAATCAAATGTACCCCTTCATTTTTGGAGTGATTATATCCTGTCTGTAGTTCACATCATTAATAGAGTTCCTTCCCCGTCTCTTAATGATAAAAGTCCATATGAAATCCTTTTTCAAAAACCACCAGATTGTCATCATCTCAGAACATTTGGGTGTCTATGTTTTGCTAGTACACTAACCAGCCACAGAAATAAGTTCTCCCCTCGAGCATCTAAGTGCATCTTCATTGGATATCCATTTGGTTCCAAAGGATATAAAGTTTACGACCTTCACAATCACAGGTCATTTATTAGTCGAAATGTTGTTTTTCATGAATTCTCATTTCCTTATATGCGTCATTCACTTCACTCTCCAACTGATCATCGAATTTTTCCAATTCCTGAACCTACATTGGACATCTCTTATCAGTCCACCCCACACACATCTTCATCAGATGTAAGCACATCTTCATCAGATGTAAGCAGTCTACATCCTCTTCCTACCACAGCTGAAGGATCATCTCCAGTTATTTCCCAACCAGCCAGAAGATCTACCCGCCAAAAACATCCACCCTCTTATCTCACTGATTATCAGTTTGATCTACCTACCTTTTCAGCTACACTCCAGTCATCCAGCAAGCTGGCTAGATCCCCTACTCCTGGTAAGCCTTGTCCATTATCTAATTTCTTGTCTTATGATAGACTTAATCTCAGACACAAAGCATTTAATACCTCTATCACATCTGCTTATGAACCAAAATTTTATCACCAAGCTATCAAATTTCCACATTGGCAAGCTGCCATGAAAAGCGAAATTCAGGCCCTTGAGAAAAACAACACTTGGACTCTCATTCCTTTGCCGCCTGGTAAGCAGAAAATTGGGTGTAAATGGGTTTACAAGGTCAAATTTAAAGCTGATGGATCTGTGGAAAGGTATAAAGCACGACTGGTTGCGAAGGATTACAACCAACAAGAAGGTCTGGACTTCTTTGACACATTTTCCCCCGTGGCAAAATTAACTTCCATCCATGTTCTTCTAGCAGTGGCAGCTATTAATAATTGGTTTCTCCACCAATTAGACGTCAACAATGCGTTTCTTCACGGTGATCTCCATGAAGAAGTGTATATGGATCTACCTCAGGGCTATACCAGCAGTGATCCCTCACTTGTGTGCAAATTAGGCAAAAGTTTGTATGGCCTTAAATAGGCATCTCGTCAGTAGTTTGCAAAATTGACCTCCAGCCTTATTTCCTGTGGTTTTTCTCAAGCTACTTCTGATTCATCTTTATTTTTGAAGTCTTCCAAAGGTTCCTTTATTGCTTTATTGGTGTATGTTGACGATATCCTACTTGCAAGAATGATCTTCATGAAATACAGGTCATCAAGAAATTTTTGGATGCTCAGTTCACCATTAAGGATTTGGGGGAATTAAAATACATTCTTGGCTTGGAGGTGGCTCGGTCTCGTCACGGGATCAGTGTTTGTCAACGCAAATATGCCTTGGATATCCTCGATGATAGTGGCTTTTCAGGTTGCAAACCAGTAGGATTTCCTATGGAATCTTCACTCAAACTCACAAGCACAGATACAGATCTCTTACCTGACCCTTCGAGCTATAGGCGACTTATTGGCAGACTCATTTACCTTACCATTACACGACCTGACTTATCCTACTCTGTGCAGGTTCTTAGCCAGTTCATGTCTAAACCAGGCACCACTCATCTCAATGCTGCCCACAGGGTCCTCAGATACATAAAAGGTACACCAGGCCAGGGGTTGTTCTTCTCCTCACAGTCTCCTTTCCATTTGAAGGCATATAGTGATAGTGATTGGGCTGGCTGCCTTGACACGAGACGAAGCATCACTGGGTTTGCTATTTTTCTTGGGGATTCTCTTATCTCTTGGAAATCAAAGAAACAATCCACAGTGAGCAGGTCTTCAGCTGAAGCTGAATATAGAGCTTTAGCGTCGACAACTTGTGAAATCCAATGGCTGCTCTATCTCTTACGTGACCTGGCAATTGTTCATTCTCATCCTGCCCTTCTCTATACTGATAGCAAATATGCTTTTTCTATTGCCACCAATCCAGTCCTACACGAGAAGACTAAACATATTCAGATTGACTGCCATCTCGTTCGAGAAAAGGTGCATTCTGGTCTGATCAAAATTGTGTATGTTCCTTCCCATCAACAAGTAGCGGACGTCCTCACTAAGCCTCCTGGCTCCATCCCGTTCTATTCCAATATCTCCAAGATGGGCATTTTGAATATCCATGCCCCTCTTGAGGGGGCATCTTACGACATAGACACACAACCAGCACCTGCATACGCCTCCACCCGATAACCAGCTAGAAGAATCAATTAGCTAGTTAACTGATTGTTAGTTAGATAGTTGGGAATTATTCTTTTCTTCTGTTAGTAAGTTCATCAGTTAGGGAGTTTGTTAGTTAATGGTTCTATAAATACATTGATGTAATTCCTTATTACTTGAGTTGAAATAATAAAAAGTTTCTTCTTCCTCCTCCGATAGATGCCGGCAATGCCTGCAAAATATGCTGAAATGTTTTCACAATTTCACTGAAATGTTTTCACAATTTCACAGTTTGCACTTTCAAGAATAAAAAAAGATTCGATCAGAAAATATTGAAGTTAAGTTTAAGCTATTAATGTTCTGTAAAGATAAAGAAGTTTGTGCAATTATACCTATGATTATTAGCAAAGAGTTGTGAAGGTTCATGTAAAATTCTAATTACTCTTTATTCCTTCAAAAGGATAACAAGATTTGTGAAGGTTCATGTCATTCAGCAGTTAACCGTTTCTCATTTAATCCGCTCCTCCCTTCAATGTGAAAACATTTAGCCATGTTTGGTGGGGATTAAAATCAAATTTTTAATAGATTTTGATAAAAGTCGATAAAATGCATGGTGCAAAAGTGGTGGATCCTATGAAATATGTATTTAAAATTAATTGTTGATTTTGACTTTGTACCAAACAGGGGTCTTAACATGACCATGTTAAAAAAAATAAAAACCTTTTGACTCCTTCTAAACTAACCCTACTTAATCATAGAGGAATTATGGACTCCCAAATGCAACTATCTTTTCATTTAAAAATAATTGATTATGCATGATATCTGATAGTCAAGACTAAAAGTGAGTACAACTTTAACCTCAAATATAATAGTTAAAAAGAGACAACTTGATATGTTATTATTACATATGCAAATATTCTTTAAAAATGTGGGGAGAGAGCACCAATTTGTTATATGAAAACCAGAAACCCTAAAGCAAATTGTTATAATGTATAAGCTTCTTTATCTCGTTTGACAATCATTATTTGAGAAAAATAATATTTTGAATGGTGATTTTTAGTAGAATATGTGATTAAAAAGTAAAAAAAAAATTTAGGTTTAAGAGCATAATATTTTATTGAGTGAACGTATGATTGGAAAGGGAGATATTAAGGAAAAGAATTTTTAAATAATGATTGTCAAACCGCGGCACAAGTCTTAATCAGTCAATTTCAAAGTCAAACCTCCATGGCATCAGAAATAATTAATTCTTCATAATTAAATATTTTTTGTAATCTAATCTTTCGAACTGAACCTCGTATTTCACATTCTAGATTGATTTGAGTATGGATGAACGGATTAATTCAATACACTAACTAGCATATAACAATAAGTGATAACGTATACCTTTGTCAAATTAAATCGTCACATAATTATATTTTCAACATGTTCGCTTAAATTGAGATGTCTCCATTGTTATGAATGTATTTCTAGAAAATTTAGGCATATATATAAAATTTGGTTCAAGACATTTCTTTCTAGACATAAGTGCATAAAGTAAAAAAAAAAAAAAAGTACATATATTAAGAGTGTGTTTGATGCACATTAAAATGGAAAGAATGCATTTTTTTGTGATGTGACGATGAATACGTGGTTGAAAAAGAAGGAAAAATTATTGATGTGATGGAAAATATTATTTTATTGAAAAATGTGTGTTTGAAAATGAGAATGTGGCTCAAACATTGAATTTAAATTACGGGCTCTAGTTATCTCCTTTGTTTGTTTGTTTCCTTGTTTCATTCTCTCTTTCTCACACACAAATACACACACTTGTTGGTTATTGTTTGGTGTTTCATTAAACTTATAAATATGTGTATAATCTACGTTTTACATATTACTAGATAATTACACAGCTCTCATATCAGTTCATTACGTGTTAACTAGGTAACAAGAAAATCCTTTTCACTTTCATACTTGAAAAGCAACTTTTTTTTCCTGGCGAAAAAGAATTTCTTGACTTGCTTTTGCTTGCCTATATCTAGGGACATGAGACATCCCACCAAGACCAAACAAAATTTGAATTATTTTTGGCCTACTCTACACACACAAACACAGGGGGGTGTGTGTCTGTGTGAGTGTGAGTGTGTGCTACATACATTTAGCAAAACCCTTAAAAGCAGGTCTAAAGTTGGGGAAGACTTAAAGGTGTTTAAGAAGAAGACAAGGCATTGGAGTTGGGAGAATCTACTTTCTCAAGCTAAGGGCATTAAATCGAACACCAGGGCCATCCTCCATACCCCCATCCCCCAACACCCAGCTGGGAAAATTTGCACTCATTTTGATATATTCTCTTCTAGAGATAAGTTTTATTTTCAAAGAATTCGAGTCCATTATATGAGTCTTTTAGATTTTGTCACTTTGTTTCATATATTATTACTTTTACTCAAAAATATGGAGAAAATAAAATTTGATGTAGGCAAGAACCAAAGTTTTGCCACCGGAGTATCGAAACTTTAGTATAAAAAACGTGTCATTAATTCTTGAAAGTTTATAATTTCCATGAAGATGATTGTGCAATTAAATGCATTTGCATGCTTTTAATCCCCAACGATTTTAGATACTTATTTTATAATCACTTTTATTTTTTGAATATGTGTTTCATTGCAAAGATTAATCCGATCAATATGACTTTATTATGTTTTAAAGATAAGACGATAACTTTGAGGTTTCCATGTCAATGATATGTTCTATTGCACCGTTACAAGGTACAAGAGTAGACCTACTTGACTAAATGTCATGTCCATGCTCCTCGATAACACAATTTTTAGTACAAATGAAAAAGTAGTATATATTCATTTTCCACATTTGAAGAAAAGAAAAAAAGAGGAGATTGGAAATGAAAGTGCTTAACTTTTAAATCAAGAGGTTTAGGTTTAACTTTAATCTCTTTCGAAAACCTATACAATAAGTTTAGGTAAACAAGTAGTTACGATATTAGTTGATATTCAATGTCTTTTACATATGATCTTTAGTAGTACAAATGTTATTCTAGGCTTCCCAAAAACTCATTGTTCATCCATGGAAGAAAAGAAAAGCAAATTAAAGGGAAAGATAAACTTTCTGATTATGAGAAAGTTATTCTTGTATAAAGGAAAGACAAGCTACACATGTTTCCTATAAAAATTTGACACCAACATTCCTCAAATACCTTAATATGTTGAAAACTTCCGGAATTTTTGGGCTATGTCTTGTTCTTATATTGCAAGTTTGACTAGATTCTTGAATTCTTAAAATGTTTTTCACTTTCACACATATGGATAATTGCACTCTGATGTCTGGTTTATAAGCAAGTGATTTTTTTATTTTTTTTAAAGTTAATTAGTTTATGAAATATAATTTCTTAGTAACCTCTTTGAGCTTGAAATTTTTACTTTCATTTATAAATTTTAAAATAATTTTTATTAGTAAAAGTTAGAATATGATAGTTACTTATTTTGATGGAAAATAATAATTACTTTCACAAAATAACATTTTTAGTTAAAAGTAAGGAAAATTTGCAGTAGCGGTCTCTAACCTTTCCAATTTTTGCAAACTTTATCTGATATGATCAAGGAGTCAAGTCCGATGATGACAAGCTCGGGACGGGATCCATTGATTATCGAAGGAGGCCAGATGACACGTTCGAGGGCAAAGCGG
>CAIGRT010132992.1:474-15110 GCA_903798405.1 Fraxinus platypoda
CCCCCCCCCCCCCCCCCCCCCCCCCCCCCCCCAAACACACACACACACACACACACAAGGCTAGGCATTGTTTTTACCTAACAAAAGTGCAGACATTGTTTTGTCTCTACAATCAAACAAAGACCATAAACTAAAGCGTTTTAGCCAAAAAATATGAAATAAAAAAAATAAAAATAAAAAGTTATAACCCAACATAAATGTTGTGACATATGTTTGAGCTTCAAAACATTTCCGAGTTGATGCATTTTTCCTTGTCCTTGGTTGTACAAATGGAACTGACCCTGTTACCACTCTTCATTCTTTGTCGTAGCAGCCTTCTTTCTGGCATTTCTAGGCGTCAACCTTTTGCAAATCTTCAACCATCATTTCCAGTGCCAAAATTTCTGCTTGGATTTGCACAGAAGCTTCACTTGCCTTGTCCTTCCCCATCCTCAAACAGTCCAGCTCAGAAAATAAAGGACCAATCCTTGTGTATTAGCATCGCTGGTCAAACCAATTCCAGTGTTGGCATGAACTGGAATTCAAAAGGTGGTGGTGGATGCACTTCGTTTCTTGGATGCCTCCTTTCTCTCCTAGGCACAAGCTTCGCCTATGAATTTAATAAAAACAAACAACATTAGCAATCAGTTCGAGCATTTATGAATTATGAGAACAAAAAAATTTGGCCCTTGAGATTTCGTTCTATGGCCAGACCATCTTGTATTATGGAGTCATCTGCACTTGCAAACCAATACGGAAAATAGGTACAAATGAATTAAGTTAGGTCATATTAAATAACATTCACAAAAGACAGTGCTTGAGCTTCAAATCGAAACATACCTAATTGGGTGCATTTGGCCTATCATGATACCTTTTGTTGTGTCCTCTTGATCTATGAACACTACAAGTCATGAGCAAGGTACCCTTCCTCATTCTTGAAGTGGAGCTTGATCGAGTGATGACATCTTCGTTATGTCTCCTCCTCTTCTTCTGTTTTCTCCCCCTTTTGGAACCAAATCAACGTCGTATTGATAGAATTGATAATATTCTCGTAGCAATTAAGATATGTAATCACTCTATAGGCAAACTTATCATTCAAAACGGGTGGATAAAACTTAACTCTATATCTTGATAAGATTGTAATTTTTATTTGGATTTGCCTAGATTCGAGAAACAAGAACAATGATGTGTTTTAGAACATATCGAATGGGACCTCGTAGATGACTTATTCGTGTCTACTGTGATTAAGACCCTACGTGATCATCGAACGAGTGACCTAAATTTCGAGCGAGTAATATACCCTTAGTTGCTATTCAATTTCTTTGAGATACCAATGGGTGAGATCTGATTTGGAATAACGATCTTAGTACTTTGGAAATTGTGATAGAACAATTTCAAATCATATACTTGCAAAATGGAATTTTTTAATCATTTGGTTGAGACGATCGTCAATTCGAGAGAATTCTAGTAATCGTCAATTGGAATCGTTGGACTAGATTTTGCGACCTGTGTAGATTGAATTTCTCTTATAAAAGTAGAATTTGAGGGACTATACATATTGGTGGGAAAATTTTGCTAGCTCTAATATATTAATAGTCAAACGAGGGTTGACTAGTGGTGTGATGGCAGAAGGACATTATTACTGAATCCCCTCTTTCTTTCGTAATAGTCACTTTGACATGAGAGTGCAAGTTTTATTTTTTAGTGAAATGAACTAGGATTAATAAATAATTCGCTGCTGGTCAAGTTTTGATCAATTTAGAGATAATGAACTAGGATTAATAGATAATCTCGATTTTTGTGAAATGAACTAGGATTAATAGATAATCTCAAGTTTTGTGAGTCTAATTTGATCCCCCATCTTAGCTCTAATATAAAGGGTGGACTTAAATAAGGAAAAGTGATGCAAATAACAAGATTACACTGGAGATGGCAAAAAACTCGTTCAACACGAAACTCGTGGGCCCCGCCCTGAACGGGGCGGAGATAGGGCGAGGTTCATTACCCCGAAGTGGGTATGGGGTGGGTACGGGAATTATTGCCCCCTCCCCGCTACCCGTCCCGTTTAAAAATAATTTCAAATTTAACTTTTTATCAAACAAAAATAATAGATTTATCATAATTTTAAATAGAACATAAGTTATTTCTAACAAATTAGTAAAAAAGTAATAATATTTACGAATTAAAGACAAAATAAAAAAGCAAAAAAATAAAAAATAAAAATAAAAAAATAAATGGGCGAGATAAATGGGGCAAGGAACCTGCCTCGGCCCGTCCTGTCCCGTCCCGTCCCGTTTTAAAAGGGTATGAAAATGAGGTAAAGTAACAAAAATATTCAATGGGATGGGGGTGGAAATAGTCGACCCGTCCCATATCTGTCCCGTTGTCATCTCTAGATTACACTAAGCATTATTGTAATTGACCCTTCATATTGTTTCCTTAGTTTTGGCCTATATATAGGTCACTTGGGGACCCACCTTTTAAGGATCTATGATTTTTACTAAAAATGGAAAGGATGTTAGGTTCCTTGGAGAATATTCTCCAATATAGCATTTTTCCAAAACTAGTAAGAAATCAAAGGGAAGTTTTGCACAAAGGAAGATACTTCCAAGGAAGAAGGCTAAAAGCCTAAAAGGAAGGAAGAAGGAATACTAGCTTGGTGAGGAAGGTCATTAGAGTTTGCTACAAGGGTAAATCTTAAATTATTATTATTATTATTTTGTGGAGATTCAACAATGAAATTCTATTGTCTTTTGGGAGTTTAAAGATCTAATCTTTAAATAGTATTTAGTCTCAAAGAATAGCATTTAGTCTCGAAGAATTTTTATTTTATTTTTTATTTTTTTGAAATTTTAAGCCTAAAACCAACAACAATAACATGTTAATTTGAACTTTTACAATTTGTATATTGATGCTTTTGTAGCTTTTTGCCTTGTGGTAATTGATTTTTTACTTCTATTCAAGATTTCAACCAGTGGTCAATTAATTGATTTGAGTGAAAATTATATTTGAATGAGATTGTAATCGAACTCAATTACTCTATTATTCTCTCGAATCAACTTCAAAGTGATTAGCTTACAATTTCATTAGATATTGGATACTAAATTAAGTATTAATGTCAAAGAATATGATATTTAAATATTATAAAGTTGTTGGATATTTCATGCTTTAATTGTTGGGTATTGTATCTCGCGAATGTGTTAATCACAATCAATCAAGAATGCTAAAGTTCCATGAAAGTCTAAAAATTATTTGGTGAAATGATAAATCAAATATGAATTATAATTTACTCGGTTATTTTACTTATAAAACATAGTCAAGTTTTGGTTCGTTTACTCTTTCGTTTAATAAATAAGAGAGAACAAATACGTTTTTTTCATTTTTTTTTTTGTGACTCAAGTGTTCGAATTTCGTCCGAGTAATGGATGATTTTCCTTTGGTTCGCCACCCGAGTAAATCGGGATATAGTTACAGCTAATACACACTTGCGTCGGACATTTGGGATGCGGTTCTCTTTCCTGTGGAATACCTTTTACGACGTGTGGATAGAACCTCCGAATGGACAAAGTGGCATCCCCATGTAATTGTCTATACTCGGTGTGATTAATCCTTGAAATAATTATATTTCCGTTCTTACGGTAAAATAAAAATAATTCTTAAAAGCCTCGTGCAAGCCTATTTAAAAAGAAGCATCCAATTGGAGTATTAAGAAGACACAACGAAACCAACAAACTGTGAAAAAATTCTAAAAAACTGTCACAGACTCTACACTGAAATTTCAGCAACTAGGAATGCGATAGCTATTAATTTATTGTCAAGTTGAACATTTACAATTATCACATGTAAAAAAAAATCTTTTAAACAAGGGTGGTTATATTTCCACCACAATTTTTATTTAATATACTATATTTTAATTGCAGTTAAACTCCTCAATATTTGCTCATTGTAACAATTATTTCCTTCAAATTTTTTCATCGAATTCTTAACTTCAACCTTCCACTAATTAGTATGTCCGTCATTGATGATAATTTATATCAAAATATTTTATTTTCGTACTTTGAAATGAGGGAAAAATATTTTTTCACACGTTTTATTTATTTATTTTTTTAAAGTATGATTGAAAAATAAGTTGTTTTGCGCTATTTCAACGTAATTTTGAATATAAAACTGTTATCAAATATAAAATGTGTTAATTAATAGAAAATTTAATTTTTAGTGGGCTATATCTTCTATGGAAATATGAATGGCAATTTCATTGAATTGATTTGGATTTGAAAAAGGTTTTAAAACCAAATATATAAAAGAAAAGAGCCGTTCCACATGCCACGCATGCGATGCACGTGCACGTTTTCAATCCATTGTAACACTCGTAATCCACAAGAGATGTTGACGATTGTAACGAAATCAACGGCTCTGATTATTCTTTGAAGTCAAAAATTCTGTAGATTTGGATTACTAATTGTGGGCCCTCACAAGTGGGCCATATTGCTTAGATTTATTTACCTAATTAATCCTAATAAAGCATGTAAAGATTTGAAAGGGATTTGCTGAGTCATACTTTAATGAAAAGTTTATGCTTCAAATCAAAGACTCTGTTCCACCCTTTATTTTTAATAATGACTATTAAGAAAGGCACATTTATTTACAATCATGAATTGACTAAATTGCCCTTGATAACCGTTGGAGTAAATAATTTAAATTTATTGGCTTTAGTCAAAAAGTCAACAATTGAATCTGCACAATTTTTTCAGTGATGAATACTGATGATAGCCTTGCATTAATAAACGGAACGTTAAGAATGGCCTACTGAATTAGAATCGACCCTCGATTTGATTTAGTTATGGTTCTTCAGATTGAGAACATAACAATTTTGTTCGATTATCGTTTATCGATACATAACAAAATTTAATTTGCTACAAACATTATTTTCTTATAGTCTCGAGAGTTAAATTAACGTTGAAGTAATTCACATTTATATTAATTAATAGATATTCAATAAATAAAACTTTGCCGCTTGAAATAGAAGTATGAAAGTGAAACAAGAAAATTTACAACTTTTTTATAAAGCAGATTTTGATAAAAAGTTAATGAAATGTATTTTTGAAAAGTTATAAATTTCATAAAATATGTGATTAAAATTAATTGTTAACATTGGCTTTGACAAAAATTTAGAATTTAAAGTATATGTAAAAAAACAGAGCAATGATAAAAGTGCCAAAACCATGTACTACCATGGTTCTTACACTGTGCATGGAAAATTCTCGTTCTTAATTTTTTATCAATCATGCTTGGTGTACATCACGATTTACACTATTGCTTACACTCTGTCACGTGATATTATACCATTGAATAGTTTAAAAAGAACACATTTTTTCATCCGGGTTTTTCCATTTGTATCGAAAATAGATGACAACGAGTTTGACAACCTCTCACATGAGTGCGGGGCCCGCGTGAATAAAAAATTATTAAAAAATGTGAGACCTCCTCTATTGTGAGTGTTCGGTCAAAGCGTTTGTCAACAATTTTCGGTAAATGTAGCATTGCTCTTTTTCATCCACTTATTTGTTGACAACAATCGTAGTATGAACAATAATGTAAATAAAAGAGTGTACAAATGACATAATCCATTTTTTTTTATTAGTATATGGTTTGATTTAATTCTGATTGGAACTTGAGTGAACAGGATCCTGCTAACCCCATCTTACAATTTTTTTTTTTAAATATATTTAAAAAGAATTGATTGAATCATGAAATGAATTGGACCATGCTCGCCCCTAATAGATAATGAAAGAGACCTAAGACATTTGATTATTGGTAGGAAAAATGTCTCTAAATTTGAAAGAGACCACTTACTTTAGTGACAAATTCATTAATCAAACAAATTTGCTTATTTTTGAAACCATTAATGGCATAAATGCTTTTAACTATCTTCTCGATTTGTGCACGGAAGAATTTCGAAATAACCTACTTTATTGATGAGTGTCTAATTAATGAAAAATCGAAGTACAAAAATATTCTCATAATTCTTAATAAACAACTATCGAAATAATAGATGTATGTACAAAACTTTATGTTTTAGTCTTCTCGACTCTGTTATAATTAAAATTCGAAGGAATTTTTAGGTTACGAGCAAAAATGGCGATTAATCACTATCTCAATTATTAATTTTTTATTTATTTGCAATGCAGTTGAAGCTTATCGATAGAAAATGAACATTGTGAAAGAGCTTGTTTGATAGGGCATTCCAGAAGTTAAAAAGCTATTTTTGAAACTAAAAAAACATTTCTTTGAATATTTTTGGATAATTTTCTGAAAATATTTTGTCGGACTGAAAAGTGGTTTAAGAGGAAGTTGATCTAAGTTAGCTTCTCCAAGAAGCTCTTCTACAAAAAATTGAAGCAAGAAAAAAAAAAAGTAAAAGCCCACCAAACAGAGCCTATGGAATGAATTTGTCAATAGGATGCACAAATTAAAATTTTCAACTGTACCATTGACACGAAGATCAAAATGAGCACAAATTGATTTACGTACAAGCATTCATTGAGTTTTTTTTTTGGGAGTTATTTGATTAAAAATAAATAAATTAAGAAATAGAAAAATGATATATTTCCATATATTTAGGATAGTCAGAAAATTACTTATTTACCTCCCATTGTAAAATGTAAATATAAAATTTATTACATTGCGATCAGCTCAAAACTAACAACATTGTGTCATCTTTGAACCTTTTTCCTGATAATTTATACTCGGGGCTCGTTTGATTCTCATTTTTCATCCATAAAAATGAAAAACATGACCGTTATCCATCGCATCAAGCTATCAATTTTGAGTTTCTATACCTTGTGTGTGGCCCAATAACGACTATATTTTTCATTTTCATTATAGAATAATGAGAATCAAACGGGGTGTCGGTTTCTTTATTGATAAATTTAAGAATGCGCAACGTTTTTCCACCACAAATGGAGGAAAAGATGTAGATATTTGGTAAGAACTCGACTTTACTATAAATTTCTGTAATCTCACTATCATATTGCATAAATTTTCCATCAAAAATTTCAATTATGGTAATATAATAACAAATAATTCATTAACACGATATAGACAATCTCAAAACAAAACAAATTTTCTAATGCACATTCAATGCCAACCACATTGAGTGTCAAACAGTGCATATCTTGAAGGCTCAATGATCAAATTTCATACATTTGCTTTCACAAATACAAATTCTCAATTTCTCCATAAATATTTTAGGCTTTTCAATTTCTCCATAAATATTTTTTTCGCAGGCAGCTATAAATGGTGTATGTATGTATCTATGTATCCGTACATCTTATATTTGCCTTCACTTTACTGCTATTTTTCTCTCTCTAAATTGCAAGCCAAGTCTTCTTTCCAGCTTTTTTGAGGTCCCTCTTTCACGTTCACAGAACCCCTCAAAACAATTAACCCACCGAAGCTTTTATGAAGAAAAAAAAAACCAGCCTTTCAAAAAATAAAAATAGGTATTTGTTCTTGTGAAGATTAGATTTTTGTCTGGCTTTGTTTGAGTAAATTCTTTAAATATTAGCACTAAAATTATTATTATTTTCTTGAGTTCTTTTGGCCCACTGCAGGCCACACCTTCTACTTGTAAATTACTCCTCTTGAGCTGCTTAACTTTTTGTTGGCTATTTTTTTTCCTGGCTTTTGTGGGATTCTTGTATCTCTTCTTGGCATTGGGACCATATCTATGCTCATTTAGGCTCTGATTACACAGAAGACCCTTTCTTTGCTTTATTGATTATCAGGAAAGAAGATCGAGGGGGTTAAGTTCAGATCAGTTGCAAAGGTAAAAGCTTTCATTTGGATTTTGAATCTAGCTGTTTATCTTTCTTTTGCTTGGATCATAAGTCTTGCATTTCTTGATTTTGTTTCATTTTTCCGTATGATTTATGTTAGGGATTGGATTTAATGATGTAAATTAATGGGTATGTATTTTTCTATTTGATTTATGATTAAATGCTGTAACATTGTTCTTGCATCTACATGGTTTTTCTTGAAATAAGATTTTACTTATTCGTTAAATGTCCAGAAAAATAGGCGTATACGGTCACAGGTTTTCTCTAAACTATTAACTGAATGTGTTTTAATGTTTTGTTTTAGTACCCTGTGAATTTGTCTGTACAGCTAAGTTTGCTTCAAAATAGTGAAATTTGGTTTTTCTTGGGCAAAATGTATTGGATACAATGGAGAACTCATAATTAGAGTTGGTGAAACTTTTATGTATAGCTTGCCATTTGAATTTTTTAAAGGTCATACTCACATGTGTTTGGAATCCAGGAGTATATGGATTAAATTCGAGTCGGGATCTTAGGGAACAAAACAGAATTATTTCTTCACATCCAATTTGGGGAAGATGTCTTCCGGAAATTTAAATACTGAATTATCGAAGAAGTATGGGAATGTGAAACTATGGGTTTTGATCTGTATATGTATGGGTGCATTTATAGTTTTGATTCTTGGTATCTTATCAATGTGGGTCATTTTTTGGAGAAAATCTCGGAGAACTTTCAACAAGTACTCCCTTTGCCAAATCCCTAACGTTTCAAAGGACATCCGGGTTGACAGCGTTGGGGAAAAAAGTATCCATGATCGCCCTGAAAGTTTAATTTTGAATGTCAATGATAAATCAAGTGATAAGAATTCAGAGAAGATGTTAGTTCATTTGGGTAGGAGCAAATCAAGCGACGTTGATAATAGCAGCCAGTGCAGTTCAATGTATCATCATGAAAGGGTGTGTAGTTCTCAGTCAGGAGAAGAAGGAAGTTCTGGGGCTGCTCGAAAACAATCTTCAATGTCATATGGGCTCGTAATGGCATCTCCTTTAATTGGTTTGCCTGAAACATCTCATCTTGGGTGGGGTCATTGGTTCACACTTAGAGATCTTGAAATTGCAACAAATCGGTTCTCAGCAGACAACATTCTAGGGGAAGGTGGTTATGGGGTTGTGTACCAGGGCAGACTGGTTAATGGAACAGATGTAGCAGTTAAGAAGCTTCTTAATAATCTGTGAGTATTCTTCCAACTTTACTTCAATTTTTCTCTACCATTCTATAGAGCTTGTATGACTGATGTTTATGATAAAATTACGAATTGCCTTGCAGTGGCCAAGCAGAGAAAGAATTTAGGGTTGAAGTAGAGGCCATTGGCCATGTTAGACATAAGAATCTTGTGCGGCTTCTTGGCTATTGCATAGAAGGAGTTCACAGGTTAGTTTAGCATAGATTTGAAGCTGCTTTTCAGGTTACTATGGTGACTTCTCGTAGTTGAATGCTCCATTTGTTTTTCTGAGCCGGGTTTCTACTTGCATTTCTGTTCGCTGAGATTTTATGTTTTTTTGCTTGAAGGATGTTGGTATATGAGTATGTCAACAACGGCAACCTGGAGCAGTGGCTTCATGGGGCTATGAGACAGCATGGCACCCTTACATGGGAAGCCCGCATGAAAGTTCTGCTTGGAACAGCAAAAGCGTAAGTACATCATTTACCACAAACTATTTGAACATGCATTTGTCTTTCACATCAGCCATTAGATTTAATGCAATAATTTACCAAAGCTTTTAACATTCCGTATCAGCCAGGTCGAAGTTCACCATTTTTATATAGTATACAACTGTTATTTCGTATATTGAACTAAACTGAAAATGAACAATTTGACAAACTGTTCAACCACTATTAAGAATTTAACTTCTGTCCTTGGCTTCAATCATTGCGTTATCTCATGTTGGGTTTGCAGGCTTGCTTATCTGCATGAAGCTATTGAACCAAAAGTTGTTCACCGAGACATCAAATCAAGTAATATCTTAATTGATGATGAGTTCAATGCTAAAGTTTCTGATTTTGGATTGGCGAAGCTCTTGGGATCTGGGGAAAGCCATATAACAACAAGAGTGATGGGAACATTTGGGTACGAGTTCTTTTCTGAGTCCAATTCTTACTATTCTCTGTGGTTGTTATCTGATGCTACAGTAATAAACTGGTGTCTTCTTTAAATTTCAGTTATGTGGCTCCCGAATATGCAAATACTGGCTTGTTGAATGAAAAGAGTGACGTTTACAGTTTTGGTGTTCTGCTGCTTGAAGCTGTTACTGGTAGAGATCCGGTGGACTATGGACGTCCAGCTGTCGAGGTAGTAAATCCTCAGTATATAAGATATATGCTACTGAAGTGAGTGTTCGGTAATTATAGTAATGATCCATACTTTTGTTATGGCAGGTAAATCTTGTTGAGTGGCTCAAAATGATGGTAGGGAACAGAAGAGCAGAGGAAGTTGTGGACCCTAACCTTGAAGTTAGGCCCACGACGCGTGCATTGAAACGTGCGCTTCTGGTTGCACTTAGATGCGTTGATCCTGATTCGCAGAAACGGCCCAAAATGAGTCAGGTGGTTCGAATGCTCGAAGCTGATGAATTCCCCTATCGTGAGGTTCAGTTTCATATCTATCTTTGAAATTCTTTTGAGTTGCTAAGTTGCTTTTTTAAATAAGTTTTTGCTGGCCTATCTTTTTGATTACTGCTTTCTGACAATTTAAAACATTTTAGCCGAACCTCCGCCTAAAGCACATGAAAAGACTAAGAGCAAGTTTGGTAATTATTTTTCAAGCTTATAAGCTTGTCAAACTTCATTTTATTCCACACATTTCTAAGGGCCCACAATTTTTATCCACAAATTCCCAGGACCCAAAACTTATAATTTTACTAAAAGCTTTACCTAACACACTATAACGCCAGTACATAAATGCGCAAAGGATTTATTGTGCTTGGTTCACCAGTGAATTCTCACAATGTAGAAGTAGTCATTTAACGAGAATGATTACAATGTAACCAATTAGAAACCTAATCCCAAATTCCAAACATTTTGTCTCTGTAAATTGTTCGTAGCCACTTTTAAAATTTCATTTAGTCTTGATATTTTTGTATCTACAAAGGAAAATTTCCTGCTTTATTATGTCTCAGTGCTTATGAATCACCTTGGATGGAACGCTCGTGCAACTGATAAACATACAATAAATTTGTTATGAATATTCCTATTTCCTGTCTATATGTAGTTGAAGCAAATGATAATCTATTTCAATCCGTAGATCAAGGCTGCTGTTTCTGGTCTTTCAAAGGTTCTCTCTTGTTGTGCATAGGCAAATATGAAATTTCATCGTTTTTGAAAAACATCGGTGCATCACGGACTAGTCGGACACGTAGATCAAAATTAACCTAGTGTAACTATAATAGATATGATTCCATAGATCTTTTCTTGTCCCCTGTAAATTTTATGTAACTCAGGACTTCATCAAAAAAATTGAGGTAATAACTAGACTACAAGATTAAACCTTCAAACTTCGAATTTTTCATTGCTGCAGGATCGGAAGATGAGAAAAAGCAGAACAACTAGCATGGAAATCGAATCAATGGAGGGGGGCTGTGGTTCTTCAGCTGACCAAGAAATCATCGGGGTAGGACAATCAGAGAGCCATACATCTGAACCAAAGCATGGATAGGACTGACAGACTAATACCTTGGGGTGAATAATTGCTTCTCACCCTCCTATTGCTATTCACATTTTCAAAATTTGTTTCTCCTATATGATAGTCGAGTAATTGCGAAAAGGAATAGTCAGTTCTAAATTCTTGAATCATCGGCAGCTCTTTCAGTGTGTTTGCTGTCGTCTGGGTGTAGTAGGATGAGGTATGGTGCCATAGATATAAACAAGGCGAGGAACCAGAGAGTGTTGTCCGTACAGATTTCATTTGTGGATTAATGGCTCGTCTTGAAAACTTTTATGATCATAATTTTTTTCCATCTTTTTCGTACCTCACTCGATTGTGATCATCATTCCATGATGCTTGCTGATTTGTTATGTTTCTTTCATTTTTTGTGACATATCTTGCAACCCTGACCCAACCGGACCCCACCCGACCCCTTCTCTTTTTCCCTGTAGTGGATAAAGTAGGCAAGCATGAACCAGGGCCAGGATGCGTGCTTGTGTAGACAAGGACCTGTGTGGGGAATACTTTTTCTGGCTGCTCCTTGTGGCACTCTCAGGCAATTTCTGCAAACATGGAGTGACAGAGAACGTAGTAGTCCCTACATTTTTAAATTTAATGTCATTCACCTCTTAGTAGTACTATTTTTTGTAAGTTCTGCCAGGATTCAACAGTCATATGATCATCGATTCTGACAGTAGGATAGGATAAGATTCTTAATTTAACGTCCTATCAGAGGTCTTACATTCAATGCTCCCATCGCCTCCTTGCACGCACAATGTGGGAGAGAACTGTGAAATGACACCACATTTTTGGCCCATTCATTTAAAGACGCTCCACTTGGAATGTAAAGTTGGTTGTGCTACTTGATTTCTGTCCAACGTAGTCTTTCATTTGCATGGCCGTTTCTTGGCTAAAAAGTACGGCTGTGCTAGAATAGCCCATCACCCGTCAAAGATGGCAATACGCCTTACAATTTTTTTTAAGTAGATCTAATTTGATTAAATTTGCGACAATAGAAACATATCAAGCGATCGTTGATTTAGGTAGAAAGATGTCTTTTTTTGAAAAAACTACCATTTACTAATTTTCCTAAATGTTAGTGAACTGTGTACTTGTCTGTGTACTTTGATAATACATTGAATCACAATGTCTAAAATTTTAAGCTATTAGATACGGAAAAATGATTTAAGTTATTAATCCTTTAAAATATAATTCTTTATTAAGTTATTTCTTCAAAATTTTAAATAGAAAATTATTATTTAATCTTAATAAAATTGGTCCAAATTGGGTTGTAGTCCAGTGTGAAACATGGGTCAAAAGTATTTTTTGTTCTACTAGATAAAGTTGGTTCAAAATCTTGATTTGTTCTCGATATATTTAGCCCAATGGACTAGTCCAGTCCAAAAGTCTATGTCCAACCTAAGTCCAAATTTTAGCCACCTGAAATCTAATCCTCAAGTCTAGTTGGTCCGACTCTGTTTGAGCCTCATTTTATGTTAAAATTAGTTTTGTAATAAACAATTTTCTTGTCAGTCGATCGAGACTCACATTTCCTTGATCGCCACCAAATTTTCGAGATCTTTCCACATGGCTGTAAATGATCAAGATCGTTGCCATTCTAGGAGTTCAGAACAATTGATAGCACCAACATCATTAGTCCTCCTACTCGCAAGTGATGGTCAATCACCTACAAGTACCACACGTGTAAGCTCCCAATGGGGCAAGTTGTCTCCAACTCACTCTCTTTCTGACACCATATCCATATATAAACAATTAAGTAACTCTTTATATACAAGTAGCATTATTCTGAACAAAGTTTGCTTTTCCTTCCTTCTTATAAAACCACATTTTCCTTTACAAAAGAATTCTTCGTTTTGCCTTCGTCCCCTACATAGCGTTAGTCGATTTCTTCTTTTACATTGTGTGATTGCCTCGCCAATCTTTTGATTTAGTAGATTGTCAACTTCAAAGGTAGCGGAAAATTCATCATTTGAGGAGCACTAGTGGTCGTTATGCGTTCGCCGATGGATGGATGGAGGTGGTGCCAAAGGAGGGCCATCTGGTAACTAACATGTCAAATTCTCTCCTACTCCATGGTAAGGAGTATTTTGCAACAACATTAGTATTAATGCCACTTGATTTTGGAGCGCCTTGACTGTTTTGTGGTCACATAATGGTGAGGTTATGCTTCCCACGGTGGAGATTGCGATGGATCCATCATTGATCTACCTCTACCTCTTCTAGACATGGCTTCTCACTCAAATTTTCGAAGACATCAAATTATATGAATCAAATTTTGAGGTTGTTTAATGGTGGTTTAGGTGTGTATTGAATGGAGAATTTATAGAGGGAGAATAGAGAGAGAAAAGGGGGGAGAGAGAGTTTTCATTTGGTGATTAGTGTTCTAAAAATCATTCTCCTAAAACGGAGAGAGTGATCGATATTTACAAATGTTAGGTTACTACTACTGGTGTGGAGATCAACGTTGACTGGCTGTTTTATTATAAATGCTTTTCCTAATGGTGGATCGAGTCTCATATTTCCTTGATTAGCCAACGAAATTTCGAGATCTTTTCACATGACTATAATCGATCACGATCTTCTCCGTTCCCAGCGTTTAGGACAATCAAATGCATTGGCATCATTAGTCCACTTACAAGTGATGGTCAATCACTTTTTTAGTACAACGTGCTTCAGCTCCCTATAAGGCAAGTCAAATGGCATTTTTAGGCCAAATGTCAAGCTCTGGCAAGCGTCGCAGAAGACGTCATGCAAACAACTTCTGGAGGCACGATGCTTCAATCAAGGGATACATAGAGGTGTCAAGACGGATGGGCCAGCCAGACCCGTGAAAATCGACCCGGATTGACCCGGGACCGTTGGCCGACCCGTGACCCGAGCGGGCGGTTCACGGGTCAAGGAGGTGTGACCTGCGGGCTTCGCGGGTTGCATCTTCACGGGCCGCGATTAACCCGCTAGCCCGTGAAAAAAAAAATTTGAAAAAAAGTAGGTGCCAACCTAGTTGGGATGTACTTATGCTATAAATATTTGATAATAGTAATTAGAAATACATTTAGTTGTTATTTGTTTAAGTTAAAGTGAACTTTGCAAAGTTATAAATAATTCATGTAACATTAAAT
>CAIGRT010132996.1:0-18910 GCA_903798405.1 Fraxinus platypoda
AATATAAAGTGGTTTATATTTTTCTAGCTTTCCTATTGGGATGACACTTTTCCAATTTCCCACCAATTTTTATTCCAATTTATTTCAACTTCAAGTGATCATTTTTTGGCCTTAATTTCTCATTCACCTTAAATTGATTTTGAGAAAATAAATACATTACATTAATCTACTTGTGGAGTAGAACACACTAGGCCAAAGAAATATTTTGTCCAACTAACGGGACCCACTAAAATAATTGGTCAAAAGTTGGTCAAACCAACTAATCAAATCCAATTTTCCAACATCAACCACATGGACGCAGTAATTTTCTATATTATGTTGTAATTTTAGACAAAAAAAAACTCTCTGTAGTACTCAAAGTCTCCTTAATTGTTTTTCATGATGGAACAAATTTTCATTCATGTGAAAATATTTCGTAGGTCAGTAGTTACACTGAAATCTATTAACAGAAATTTATCTTCGCTAAATACTGACACAGAAACCAATTAAAAATAAGTTATTTAAAAATATTTTGTTTATTTGTACAAGGCCCCCATATCATAATACAAATATTGTGAAATTTAAATGAAAGTGTAGGAAATGTTCCATTAAAATGTATTAATATGAAAGAGTTCAATAGTTCAAAGAATTGACAAAACTAAAAAAGTCTTTTGACATTAAATGATACAATTGTTTTCAAAAAGTATGTCAAAATTAATTTTTTTTCCCATTCTTTATTTCTCATTTCCTACATGTTGGATACTCTGAACCATTGGATTGAGATGTTGATCAATGACTGATATCGTCTGATATAAATACGTGTAGTATATTTCCCTAATGGTCATTCAGCTCCAAGTTCCAACTGCTTGCCATTCTACTCGCTTCTTTCTATCTCTAGTTACCTGTTTGAGACTTTTTGGTTTGGATTAATAGTAGAAAACTCTCTGAAAAAGTTTTCATTTGTGATACCGTACCTATTGAAAATCGCAGAAAACCTCTATATTTGAAACATTTTGTGTGAAATACTCCATACCATTAAGATCCGTCAAATTTGTAGTTAAAAACAGTAAAAAATGTCAAAAAAAAATTGCAATTGCAGTACCGAAACTTTTTTTTTTTTTGCAAATTATACCAAAATCTTTTAGGGGTAATTGCAGCAAAAAACCCAAAAAGAAACCCTAAACGGCTAAATCAAAGTACCCATCTATTCCAATAGAAATTTGATTCACTACCCCCATCTGTTTTCTTTCTTTTAGTACAAAAATAGACTCAAGGCTTCATGGAGTCCCTCTTTCCACTACGCAAATGGCCCCAAAGGTCCCCGTTTCCAGTTCATTATCAGGTATTAGATAGTTCTGTTAGTAGTTATAGTAGTGGGAGTGAGACAGAGTATGAGAGATTTGTGAGTGGTGAAGATGAGTTTGAAAGTGCATCTGAGAGGCATTTTGGGACTGACCTAGATGAGGAAGTTTTGGAAGAAACTCATTTTGTTAAGGAAGATGAGTTTTCAAGACCTGTTGTGAAGAGCCAAGGTGAAGGAATTGTTCAACGAAGTAGTAATATTAGTGGTTATACTTTTTTTAGGCCTTTTGTAAAGAACCTGGATGGTGAAATTGTTCAAGGAAGTGATGATTTGAATGAATTTGCATTTAGGAGCCTTTTGTGAAATAGATGATGAATCAATTGTTTCAGATAGTTCTAATACACACGTGTCCCTCAACTCCTATTTAGAGCGTCAGATAAAACACGAAGGGGACAATGGCACAATTGAGTTTCTAGGGGAGGTTGACAATTCACTTTTGCATGATGAGAATAAATAAGCCGTTGTCACAAAACATAGGTTACCTTCTACTTCATTTGCTGGTGGACAAAAGTTCCAAAGATCATTTACAGGAGATCGATCGACAGGTCATGACAGACTCAGATGAAGAGGTAAACTCTGATACGGAAATTGATGGGTTTTCGGTGAAGCGGTGGTGGTGGTGTCGGACGGAGTGTGGTGGTGTTTGTGATTTGGACTTTGGGGTTGGGGGTAGGGTGAGGACTTGGGTGAAGAAGATGATGATTTCTATTTTTTATTTTTTAATATATTTATTTAATGTGATTGAAATGTTTGGAATTTTTACTGCAATTATTCCTAAAAAATTTAGGTATAATTTGTAATTAAAAAAAAAAAGAAGTTTCGATACTGTATCTGCAATTATTTTTTACATTTTTTACTGTTTTTAACGGCAAATGTGACGGATTTTAACGGAATGGGGTATTTTGCACAAAATGTTTCAAATATGGGGGTTTTCAGCGATTTTCAATAGGTATGAAGTATATTGCAAATGTAATTGTTTTCAGGGGGTTTTCTGTTATTAATCTTTTTTTATTTATGGTAAAAGTTTATTCTTTCTTTATTTTTATTTTATAAAAAAAGTTTTGGGCAAAATATTATGTTGGTAACTTAAAATATCTTTTCATTTTTTATTTAAAATATTAATGTCCAATGAAGATTTTTTCTAACTATTATTTTATACTGATAGAATTTTCTAATATTATTATTTAATTTGTATTAAATTAATTGTAGATAAAATTTCCATCGCTAAATCAACTTTATGAAATATCTAGAGTGCGTTTGATTTGTCGTTTTGAGGTCATTTTCAGTTTTCTAAAACACTCAAAACGTGGTTCGTATGTTACTTTCAAAAATGAGTTTTTGAAAACAAGGAAAATCTTACAATATAAAACTCAAAATAACTTTTTGATGTTTTGAGTGTTTTCATTGAAAATTTAAAAAAAAAAAAAAAAAACTCAAAACAAAAAAAAAAAAAAAAGGGTTTTTAAGTATAACGTTAAAAGTAGAGCAAAGTTGGCTCAACATAGGCGGTCGCATAAAGTTCTGTATTTAGATAAGGCTTTCGAATTGTAGGAAATTTCATCCGAAATANACTCAAAACAAGGAAAATAAACTTAAACATTTCTCAAATCAAAATAATTAATAAAATCACACAAAATCTACCCAAATACAAATATCCATAAAACTAAATAATCACATATAAGCATAAAATTAATATTTTTACTAAATAATCAAATTAATTGAAAAAAATGTCATAAAACTATTTCTAATTTTTTTAAACAAAACTTGTTTTTTAGTTTTTTATTTTGAGAAACAATTTTTTGGAATAATAAACTAAACGCTTTTTTTGTAATATTAAAATAATCTCTCAAAACAGAAAACAAAAAAAAATGAATTCAAAACTGAAAACAGAAAACAGAAACCAAACGCACCCTAGTTTTTTACATATTCCAAACTGAAAAGTTGCGAAATGCTATTTAATTAGTAACATTATTTTTTGAAGGTAAGATTCTTTTATTATTTTATTTTATGTAGTTTTTTGATACATTAATTTTATTGAGATTTTTTTTTAAATAATCACCGACAAAAAGATTCTAACTTTACTTGAATTATTATTTTGTTACCTAGATTTTTTTATTGAACATGTTTAACTTTTGTTTATTATTTTATTTATGACAAAGTTTTTGTCGGCCAATTATACTTATGAAAATAAGTGTTTTTAATTATTATAGAAGAAAAAAATTTCTCGAAAACTTTGATAGTATAACTATTTGAAAATAAAATTTGGTGCTATTACCTAAATATGGAGTCTTAGGCAACTGTTTTCATAGAGGTTAAGTCAACTTTGAGTTCAAAAGTTCTTTATCATTTCGACGTTATTACCTTATCGTCTCTTTTCTTTTCTTTAAAAAATAATGAACGTGACAATAAGAATTTATAAAATTATTGAAAATAAAAAAAAATGCATTATTGTGTTTGACATATAATCAGACTTGGACGATTTTTAAATTATTTTCAAATCAAATCATTTTTTGCGTTTTGATTTGGTTCCAGATCGTGATTTTAGCACCATAAAATATCATCTTTTAAACAAGAGAAATCGTGTAAAATGAATGTTCAACCGTAAAATTTAAGCTTGCCATTTCATTTTTTAGATAAAAAAATATTATCATAAATAAATCATTATTTTCCTAAAGAATAATAAATAATATATATTGGATAAAATAAGTATTTTTTAAAAAAAAATTGGATAAACTATTTGGTTTGGTTTCAAGCACGTTTTGAATGTTGAAGCATAAATCGAATCAGCTTCAAAAGATTTGATTCGATTTTGAAACGGTCAAAACCTAAATCACGTCGGACTAAAACAATGGTTTCAAAATCACGTTTCAAATCTGGTTTGACGTGTTAAAGGTTTTTTGTTGACCCGTGCATTAAAATATTTATCATATTAAATTTAAAAGTTGTATTGATGAATTGTGCTACAAAAACTTAGGGGATACATTACAAAGCTTTTGATAAAAGTTTTGACATATTTTAATAGAAGTTGATAAATTTGTGGATCTCATAAAATGTTCGATAAAATTGAAATTCGACCAATTCAAAAGTTATAACATTCAATATTTAGAACACTAACAAAAATATTTAATAGGACAGATTATCCCATATACGTTTTAGAGATTTGGTGCAATTTAAAATAATAATCTTCTCAATCATTAATTGTAAGATACATTGACAACTGTAAACCAATCATTAATACTAATTATATTTGATTTAATTGTACCATTAACTCACCAAAATTATCCTTTTCCAGAATTTAAAAAAGTGTGGAGACCGTACTTGAAGCTTGGAATGTTAATATACCAAATTCCCAATTCTCGTATGTTAAGATACATTGATTGAGCATTTTGAACGTCTCGTATGTTGTTTGAAAATAAGCATAAGAAATGTTGGTAGTTAATAAAGGAAACGAAGACGAGAAGTGATTTATATTTCATAAATGTGAAAATGGTGGAGGTAAAAGACATCTATTTAAACTAGTTCGTGTGTTCTTTGAATAAGATTGAAATCGATGGAGTAATACAATAACGCAAAAACAAGCTTATGGTTGATTATGGGTATTTGTTTTTAATAAGAATAATTCTACATAGGATCAATGGTGTTGATCAACGGTTTAGATGCCAACATATCATGGGTCATATTTTGGGGTCGTAATTCTTTGTATTTAGTTGAACATATAATTTAATGACACTAGTATTTCAATGTAGATTGGTGTTAAACAATATCGATACTAAACAACATTACTTTTTTTAAAAAAAATAAGGATTAATAGCAGAATCCTTCCTAGAAACGTTTCCATTTGCAATATACCTCCACCGCGGGCCACCTATTAGAAATCGTTGAAAACTCCCTACCGTCAAATTTACGGTTAAAAAAGTAAAAATGCCAAAATTAAAAAGTAATAATTGCAATTTTAGTATCTAAACTTTTTATTCTTTTACAAATTATACCCAAAAAAATTTTATGTACCACTCACAATTATAAACCTTTAAAACTTTATTTTTCATCATATCTCACTTCATCTTCTTCCCCAAAACTTTATTATTTTATTTAATCACTTACAAAATCATCTCAAATCCGTCATCCCAAATTCTCATTTCTTCTTCTCATTTTCAATACTTCTCTAATTCTATAAAAGAAAAAGAAATACAGAATGGAAGTACTAAAAATAAGCTCTACTATTAGGAAAAGAAAAATGGAAAATGACATTATGCGCAGCTGTGCAGTCCCGCTCCGGAGAATTGCTATGTGATTGTTGATAAGGATGAGGATGAAAGTGGCGTGATAGATCTGTGGAATGGCTTCCAGCGAGATGAAGAATATGGTGATGGAATGGGTGATCGATGGTGGTTTGTATTCAGGGTATGGGGTGGTGGTCTCGGCCGAAGTAGTTGCATCATCACCGCAGGTGCATGAATTTGATTTTGAATCTAGATCTGATTTTTTAGTGGTGGTTGTGACATTGGCCTTGATAGTGAGGTGGTGGTGCTAGTGAAGTGGTGGTAATGTTGGTGGTGGTTGTCGGCAGTGGTTGTCGCGTTGGTGCTGGCCATGATGTTGATGGTAAGATGGTGGTGGCGACGATGGCTATAGCGGTAGTATTGGGCTTTGACTTTGATATGGTGGTGGTTTTGTAGTTGAAAATGGCGATTTGTTGTTGGTGGTGGTTTTGTAGTTGAAAATGGTAGTTAGTTGGAGATCGTGCCGACGATGGTACAAGGACGGTGGTATTGCTGGGAGATTGTGGCGACGATGTTGGCGGCCTGCGACTGGAGGCAATGGTGATGTGGGGGTCACAAGTGTTGGTGGTGGTCACAAATTATTTGATTGATTGTGACCAATAAATAGATAAATTGTGATCAATAAATAATATGTTACCTAAAAATTTGTTAATTTGTGACTAATAATTTAATAATTTTTTACCATGTAACAAATTGTAACATATAAATTTGTGATTTATGATCAATAAATAAATTGTGATATATAATTTTTTTTATTTGTGATCGATGAAATTTTTGATCTGTAACCATGAAAGAATTTGTGAAGTATAAAATTTTTTATTCGTGGCCGAAAGTGACCAATTAATTTGATAATTGTGACCAAATTGTATAGAATTATAACCTTAATATATTTAATTTATAAAATATATATTTAATTAATTATTTCATAAATAAAATTTAATTAATATATGATTTTTGAAATTTTAAACTTTGTATCTTAATTTTGAAATGAGTGATTACATTTGAAGTTTTTCCATATTTTAAATGAAAAACTTCTCTTTTTTTTTCGTATATAAAAGTACTTTTAGGCCCTATTTGGTTTACATTGTTTTTTTCATTCTCATTTTTCTACTCATTTTCAACCACATATTTTTCAATAAAATAATATTTTCCATCACATCAATAATTTTTCCTTATTTTTCAACCACATATTCCCCATCACATCAACAGTAAAAATGCATTATTACCTTCAAAATGTGCACCAAACGAGGGCTTAATTTTTTTTAAAAAAACTCGACCGAATGTCATTGGCTGCTGGTGTCAAGTTTTGAATTGAACCGGCATTCCGATTAGACGCTGGGGTCAAATAACAAATATATAAAAAGATTTCTCCGCGTGGTCGACTCTAATGATTGTGACATGTTACTCATATTTCTGCTTCTGCCCCTCACATTTTCTTTTCCTTTTGGAAAAACCCCTGATTCCTTTATCCTTTCAAATTTTGTTATAAAGCTTATAGTGCACATATGGAAAAAAATAAATTTTAATTTAAGCAAATAAAACATAATTTTTATTTATACATATCATAGAATCTACAATTTATTACTCACTTATTATTCAAAATTTTATAAGACTCACAAGTCACGATTTATAAGCACTACAAAACAAGCACTAAAGCTCCTAGTAGCTTCGTTATACTTACATTTTCTTCTCATTAATTTTATCAAATTGTGTCATTAATAGATCGAGAGAAAGAGTAAGGAGTTGCGATTAATTTATATTTTCATTTACCAGGAAATTAGTGAAAATTATTTAATTTTGTCTTCATATGTTATTAAGCCTATGTTTTTTGTGAAGATCAAAGTTTATAAAACTTGAAAATCAAAGTTAAATATTAATTTTAACAATATATTTAGTTGATTCACCACTTTTCAACAACATATTTCATCAATTTTTATCAAAATTTACTGAAAATTTGATTTTGATTTATACTAACATGATCTAAGTCATATGTCCATGTCTAAAGTCTCTCTTGAAAATAGTATAAAGTCATAATTGAATCTACATGCTGTACATGTCATACTCACCTCCTCAAGTATAATTCAATTTTATTGTCATCTATCATATAATTGTATCTAAAGTTACTTTATTAAGAGGTCAAAATTTATAATTGCAACAACACACAAAATAAACAAGTCACAATGTGAACACAACTATGAAATATTTGTCATTTAATTTTCATCTCTTCCACTCTCTTTTCACGAACTCAGTCTGACAGTATAAAAAAATTAAGTGGACAAGAACCGACAAATTTCAACTTTTAAAATTTAAACGAGTCAAAAATAAATAAAGTTTAATAATTCATAACATGTACTGTACGGTCCATGCATAATACAACATTCAATGATAAATAATATCTCTTTCTAATTTATCTTATCGATTTACTATACCCTTTTCAACATTTTGTAGTACTCGTAAATCGAATACACGTTAGATCATTAAAGACTGTACTTACTTTTAAATTTGTTTATTTTGTCATTTTAAAAATTATTTTTGACTAAAGAAACTCATTTTTATTAGAAGAAAAGTAACTTTTAAATGCAATTAAACATGGACAAATGCAAAGCAAAAGGGTAAAATATGGAGACACAAATGAACAATAAGGGTTGACGTGCAAAATACTAAATTCTACTCGGTTTCACCCTTTTCTCCAATTTCGGCTTCTTTTTGTGCATGTAACCCTTTTATGGTCTGCGCTGCAACTTTCTACGCTCTTTCCTTCCTTTATTCTCTCTACAGACCCAAAACTTACACAGAACCTTGTGATTCGTGTTGATTCTATAAGGAGATTCAATTCGCGGTCGATTTTTTTTCAACCCAAAGAATAATATGTAAGTGTCGATTTTTTTCTTATTATTTTTGTCGTTTTTTCCCCCCGTGCAGAAAGCTCAATCTTGCATTTTTTTTTTCTTCTTCCTTGTTTTTTTTTGCTTTTATGATGACCTAAAATTTATTTATATAATTTGGTTGAAGTGTTCGAAATGGAAAAGATAAAGGGAAATAGTCTGATTGTGAAAATCTATTTGTATACTTTGGTTGAAATGTTCGAAATGGAAAAGATAAAAGGAAAATAGTCTGCTTGTAATTTGATTAGGCAAAAGTACTAACAAATTTTGAAGAATTTCTCGTGCTGTTAAATTTTTTGCAGTATCGACTTTTCAAAATTTTTATGTAACTTAAATTAATTGGTTTTGGATTCTATTTTTTTCCCCTTTTTCGATATCGGGGTTTAATGGCCTGAAAAAAAAAAATCCCTTTTATCGATTTAAAACCTTTTTCGCAATATTCTTTAGCTTTTAACTAGTAAAAGAGAATCGAATTTAATTATGTAAAATAAGCAACAAGTTGTTTATAGTATCAGTTTGATGCATAATTATTTGTATTGGAATATATTTCACCAGATCTTTTGGGGCCAACTGAAAAGGCAAATGTTTTTATATATGGTTTTATGCTATTTCTGCTTTAGATTAATTCGCCGAACTTAGAGAAAATCGGTGATAAATCTTACCGAAGTTATTTTCCGGTTACTTTTTTTCACCATTTCACCTGCTTGAACTATCTGATTTGGAAATTGGGCAGAAAGCTAAATCTATTTAAAACTTTTGACAAATAAATATTACTACTTTTGCAGCTTTGTGTTTTTTGTACTATTTTATTCTCACTTCAGAATCAAGAGCTCTCCTTGGGAGCATTTCTTAAAGATCATTCTTGTGCATTTTTGTAGAGGCTAGAAATGGTTTCAGAATCATGGTTTAGCAGTCTGTGGAGAACTTTGAGGAAGCATGAGCTTGATTCCAAAAAGGCACGTATTGGGGTTTTGGCTTTTGAAGCCGCAAGCTTGATGTCAAAGCTTCTTCACCTATGGCAGTCACTTACTGATAAGCAAGTTGCTAGATTGAGGGAGGAGATAATGAATTCAGTGGGAATTAAAAAGCTTGTGTCGGAGGATGATGATCGCATTGTGAGTTTGATATGCTTAGAGATGATGGAGAACTTAGGACAAGTGGCACGAGCTGTTGCGAGGCTGTCGAAGCAATGTAGTGATCCTCTGTTAAGGAGTTTTGAGCAAGCCTATAATGATTTGATAAAGATTGGTGCTGACACATATGGCTGGCAATTCACTAGGAATAAGATGGACAAGAAAACTAAGAAGATGGAGCGGTTCATCATCACGAATGCAAATTTATATCAAGAAATGGAGGCACTTGCGGATCTTGAGCAGACTTTGAAGAGAATGAAGGGTAACAATGATGCGGATAGCATTAGTTTGGTTGAATATGAAAAGAAGGTTGCATGGAAGAAGCGAGAAATGAAGCATCTAAAGGAAAATTCTCTTTGGAATCGGACTTATGATTACACAATTCATCTTTTAGCTAGATCTGTATTTACTATACATGGTAGGATTGGACATGTTTTTGGAATTAATCATGTGGCAGAAGTGGGGGTCACAGATTCTAGAGTTTCAGATTCTAATTACAGTCGTCGCAGCCAATCAATTCTCTTCATGCAATCCTCAGTTCATCCTTCCGAAAATAGCATCCCTAGATTTTCATCGGGTTCATTAGGAAACAAGATTTCTATCTCGGGTCCAATCTCGAGAGCAAACAATGTTAGTGATTTTCATTCAGGCCCTCTTGGAAATTCAATAACAGCATCGGGCCCGATCTCTGGAAAACGCAGTGCTGTTAGCTTTTATTCTGGTCCTCTTGTTAGGTCAACAGAAAATTCTGACCCACTACCCAAAGCAAGCAAAAGCTCCATGAGGTTGTGGCAGTTCCGTAATAAATCTTCGAATTCAAAACAAAAAATTACACATTCGAAACCAAACAGATTAACTGCATCAGGACCTTTAACAGGATGCATGATGGGTGATGTTAATGTTAGAGTTCCTGATGTGACTAAGGATGTCAGTACACAACTACATTCTCATGGCAACTCCACTAATGGGAATCTATCAGTTGGTTCGAAGAACCGGCTGTTGAATGCCCCTCCGGAAACCCTTGGGGCAGCTGCCTTAGCACTGCACTACGCAAATATTATCGTCATAATTGAGAAATTGGTGGCATCTCCTCACTTGATTGGTAATGAAGCAAGAACTGACCTCTACAACATGTTGCCTGCTAGCATCAGGGTGAGCCTCAGGGTTAAACTGAAACCATGTACTAAGAGTCTGTCTTCGTCTTTTTATGATACAGCTCTTACCGGAGCACGGAATCAGGCAATGTTGGATATACTAGATTGGTTGGCCCCACTTGCTCATAACATGATAAGATGGCAGTCTGAACGGAGCTTTGAGCACCAGAACTTAGTTTCCCGAACAAATGTGCTTCTTGTACAAACCCTCTACTTTGCAAATCAGGAAAAGACGGAAGAATCGATTATTGAGCTACTTGTTGGTCTCAACTATGTGTGGAGATATGTTAGAGAAGTTAATGCCAAATCACTAGTGGAGGGTGCCACTATTTGAAGGTTTGACAAATGTGTTGATGTGTAGCAGCATTAATTTTCTGGTGTTCAGTATTTCAGCCAAAGGAGCTTTCTTTATGATGTAGATTCCCAATCAATAAGGAAAAGGGATCAATCAGCTGCCTTGTTCAAGAGGCTTCTGTACATACTGACTGTAACCTTCATTGGCATTGGGATCAAAACTTCCAATTACACAGTCGGTGAAAAGTTTCTCCTTTGGCCATGATTGGTTTTAATGCTTGTGATTTGCTATCCAAATTATTTATGCAGTTATTGTACAGTTGTTACTGTGTGAAGTATTGTGTACAAGTCACCTTATTGAGCTTTCTCCTCCATGAAGCATGCACATTGGAATTCCAATGCTTCCTATCCCAGCATGGTCTTTCCAGTTTGATATGTTGGTGAGCTTTATACTGTCATCTAGGGTTTGGCTTGAATTTGAATGTTTCCCTGACTTATAAATGAGGAATCCAAATTTCTATATTGGTCTTCTGGAATTTACTACAGGCCAAAACTTTCTGTAGCATTTTTCTTAAACTGTTCCACCGTGGATGCTATATATCAGTATCATTTCTTGAACAAGAATGGGTTATGCTGTTAATTTTGTTACTTTTCTGAAGGTTTTGCTTGTAAAATGTAAATCATTGTGCTTGCAAAAGAACTGTCTGGGTATAGAACTTGTAACGGCAGCATCCCCACCAAAATAATAAATTAAATGTCTTGGACGATGTAATACTGCAGCTTGATATCTCTTTATTTCGTAATTGTTTCCTTTAGGGAGTACCTAAACTCGTAGCCAACTCCTCATCTGTTCCTAGCATTTGAATCTTTAATTTTTGCACTTGCCGCAACAAGAACTCGAACTTAAGCGAACTATCATATTGAAATGCTTTACATAAATTATAAATTATTTTGGATGTTTGAAAATTATTACACAATCCAAGAATTGGGTTCATTCGAACCCAGCTACAAAGAAAGAACAGAATGTTCATTTTTTAAAATTTTATATTTATATTTTTCAAAAATTTTAATTTTTAAAATTTAATTGAAATGCTTATTTTACGAAACAGTTTTCAGAATTTTTATTGAAAATACTCAAAACGTTAATATTATAAGTTTAACCATGTTTTCAAAAATGCATTTTCAGAAGGATTATGCTAAGGGTACATCACCCTTCACATAATCCTTGACATAAGGGGCAAGTGGCACCCCCCTATTGGAGGGGGAGTCGAGGCCCACAAGTGGGGCCGAGGTGCCCCTCCAATACCGAGGTGCCACTTGCCCCTTATGTCAACCCTTATGTGAAGGGTGATATACCCCTAGCATGATCCTTTTCAGAAATACCAAATCAAACACGGTTTTAGTGTTTTGCAAAATTAAAAACAGCAAATCAATCGCATCCTATATAATTGCTTCTTCATACCAACATGCATTTTTTGTACTGTGAGAAATTATAACCTTCTCAATTTTAAATAACGTTCACTCTGTCAGGAGGCTCTTACCATCACCATGCTTTTTACATTAGGAGAACTATTACTAACTTGAGCTATGATGTTTTACTGAAATTCACAATTTTTTCTTGTCAGTGATGGATGGGATAGAACAACTCAGTTGGTCTCGCTTGCAAGCTTGCCGCTTGCTGCTTGATCCGTATTACCGGACAATTAAAGGTTTTCAGGTACTCTCTTGATACCACTAGATCTTTTTTATTCTCCATTTATGTTACATTACATTTTTTTAATAGAAATTTCTATTCCTAGAATAAAAAACATACAAATTCTTGTGTACACACTGAGTTTGTAATTGATGACTTTTTCTTTATTGACTTTGAGCCTTGACTTTTAGAAATTGTGAATCTATTTTTGCTTATCAATTTGGTTTTTTCGAGTAGTTTGTATAATGACAACATAGTGGGTGAATAGCTTCTAGATTATGATTTAATACGCTGTTATAATTTTTGCATGTGCCTAAAGTTTAGTTTATCAAACTGGAACTGACACCCATGTGTCTCGAGCTGGAGAGGTTGAAGCAATCTGTCGGAACATGGCTAAAAATATCTCCGAGTTGCAGAAGGTAGTTTACCGGTTTATCATCCGAAGTGCATGTTTCTAGTGTGTGGTGTTCGTTATTTTTCTGTGCCCTTGTTCTCTTGAGAATATGTTGAGAGGAGGGGAGGAATGGCTTAAGTATCCAGTTAGAGAGAATAACTGAGGTGACCCAAGATGATGTTTTTGTTTCTTAATGGTCTATTTTATTCAAAATTGAGTGTGAGAGCAAGCTATTGTGTAAGATTAGTGCGGGGATCTCAAGCATTGCTAATTCCAGGTCCAACATTTTTCTTGGAATAAGACCCACGAAAGTCGTCATCATCTTTAAAAATGTACTGTTATGATATTTGTCTCTTAGTATTGTTTTAATTTTTTTTTGGCTCTTTGTGCTATGTCAGAATTTGGTTAAGCCCAAAATTACACAATAAGCTCTTTTCTTGATCTTAAGATAAATAATAGGCAGTTCTTTCTTACTAATATTGTTCCGCGAAGTTTATTTTAATCGGATGGTGACAAATGTTAACAGGCATAAGAAGGAGCAGAGGCTAAAGTTAAAGGTACAACGTCTACCATGGAATCCTTGACTGCGGAGTTACGAAGTGAGAAGATCTCCAGCAGCTCTGCCTAGAATTTGGCAAAGCGAGCTATGCCATCACTGGGCTGTAAGGTACACTTTTCAGAAGATGGTGAATGCGTTGGAATTGAAAACGACATAACAGGAATTCCTCAGAAATCTACATATCCGGCTTCAGACAAGGAAAGTAGTGTATATTTGCAGCATGAAAATAAATCAGATGTGTCTGTCTCTGGTTCTGTCTTGGACAATGATGTTCCAATCAATTTGATTACGCATGTTTGTGAATCTTTGTGCCCATTACGAACCAGAGATGGAGGGTGCAGATGGCCAGATGCTGAATGTGCTAAAAATTTGGAAATGAGTTTGTTGGGTTGAAAGCAAATTTTGATGCCTTTGATGGACTTCCTATATACGATAGCTATTTTCAGCCAGAGTAGAAGCATTAGGTTTTGTGCCAAGCCTGAGGTACAGCAATATCGTCCGGCCATTTTCAGGATGAAGACCTTTTCTAAAGGAGTCAGGACGAAATTTTGTAGGTCAAGGATTTTAGTGGAGCTTTAGCAAATAATCGAAGGAATGAATATTGAAGATGAACCCTCATATTTATCATGCGTCATGAGAGTGTATATACAGATAGAATGTAGCTTAGTTTTGGGCAGCATCAGTTTCTGGGCATCACTAAAGATTAGCAAAATAGAAGTTGATAGATTCGTCGTACAGCTATGGTGATTCAGCTGAGATGATATGGACAGTGCAATTTATTCAGGTATTTCAATGTCTGTCGTATTGCCATTCATTGCTCAATTAGCTTGTAATTTTGCTGTGTAGATCAACGTGATTTATTAGCGTAAACCCTGTTGTCATCTAATCGAACAAGTGGCATGTAATTTGCATTCTTGTAAACTGGTTCGGTGATAAAAAAATTTAATCATGCTAATGGACAGCCGTTTCACTTGTACAGGTGGAAGTTGAATGATTAAGCGTGACATTCGTCTATGTTAAGTAGAGCTGTTTGTCATCGAGTAAATAGTTATTGAAATAGGCATAATCAATCACATCTTTGCAGCATTCAATCCGTTAAGATTTGAATTGAACTGGTCAAATTTTGATCCATAAGAAATGCAAGTGGTAAAGGCTCAAACAGCTTCATTTGAGGAAGAAAATGTTAATTAATATGAAAGAATGATCAAATTGCAACGAGTGTTTAAATTCAGTGTCCAACTTCAAAAAGTATTCTGAATTTGTTAAGCAATATGAAACAAAATAAAGTTCAGTTGAAGTAGGTAAAATTTAGTCACTATTTGTGTTTTATCTGATGAAGTTCAGGCACTAAAAATTGTATTATTGAGTATTTATTCTCTTCATGCTTCAAACATCCATTAATTAAAAAAAAACTCCTTTTTCTTTGCTACAATTTGCACGCAAAAAAAGCTTACAACTTCCCCCTTCATTGACATGAAATCAAAGTCAACTCTTCCGTACTAAACCCAGGTTCTTCAAGATCAAGAAATGGAATCCATTTTCGACCCAAAATTTATTTCATTTTCGCAAAGGAAATGATCGATTACTTTTCGAAATCAATCAGGCATAAAAATCGTATTATACTGTAAGATAAAGGCGAAACTCATGTTTCTTTGTTTGATCTCGATACTGGATGTTGGTTCTCTAGAGTGATATATGTTTTCAATTTCTAGGGTTAATATTGAACGCAAGAAAAAAGGATGAGAATGGAAAGAAAAAATACACCAAAATAAATCGCACGCCCGGTGGGACTCGAACCCACAATCGCCTGATTAGAAGTCAGACGCCTTATCCATTAGGCCACGGGCGCTTCATACAAACATGAGAGCCAAATATATATATATTTAATATAAATATTTCATCCTTAAATTCAAATTTCAAGATGAAATTCAGACGCCCATAAATTAATTAAGTGGTAATGATTTTAGGTTGGTTGGATGATAAATCTTCAGCAGGTTAGGACGTAAATTGGTAATTCACTTTGTCAACCCTTATAGGTATATGTTGGATGGTTGAGCTTATTGCTGGTTTTGATTTAAGAGTAAAAAATAAGCCAGCCTACAATTTAAACAACTTATAAACCGGGCAAAATTATCTAAAATATTGTATTGTTAAGGGATAGAATTCCACATCGAATAAAGATGAAAATATATATTAATTTATAAGGGTTTGGACTACTACTCTTGATAAAGTTGACATTTTAAGATGTAACCCTAAATCTTAACATGGTATCAAAGTCCATTAAACTCCAACGAGGAATTCGATCCGATTAAGACTCAAAAAAATGAGCACACCGATTTCAAGATTAATCTGTTTAAACGAGTCATCATCTTGATGGGGCATGTTAAGTGATAGAATCCCACATTGAATAAAGATAAAAATATAGACCAATTTATAAAGATTTGGGTTATTCCTCTTAATAAGATTGACCTTTTAAGATGGAACCCCAAATCTTAAAATGGTATCGGAACCCATTAAGTTCCAATGAGAAATTCGATCCGATTAAGACTCAAAAAAATGAGCATACGGATTTCAAGATTGGTTTGCTCAAACGAGCCACCATCTTGCAAGGGCATGTTAAGGGATAGAATCCCACATCGAATAAAGATGAAAACATAGAACAATTTATAAAGATTTTGACTACTCCTCATAATAAGGTTGACATTTTAAGATGGAACTCCAAATCTTAACACCCTGTGTTGAGAGCGCAATTGGGAAGTAAAAACCCTCGTAAAAACCTGATTTTTCCTTCTACTGCACCTGATTTGTACATGCAAGCGGCCAACTACCATTGAAAATAGAAATGTGGATGGACCCACATAACATTCATTGTGGGACCCCTGATAAGTTCTTGCACCATGTTTATTGGTTTGTCTTGTCTTGGCACCAAATAAATTTCTCAAAATTATTTTCAATTTCATACATGTCAGTCTATAATTGGTTCAGTGATGCAGTAGTGTCGATGTGATCGGGGGACGTAGCATAAATTTTCATTAACACCTAGGAAAGTCGCATGACATGACAAAATTACATATGAAATAGACGGATTATAACGTTACCTAGTGGATCCCTTTTCCATACATAATAGTAACAATGAACAAATACAGTGAGAAGAAGATTGGAAATATAATAATGGGTTAGTAATTATTTGTTTAATGGAAGAGATAATAACAATGTAAGTAATATGCAGAGGATGTACGCGAAGGTGAAGATGGAAAGTGTTGCCATTTGGCGCAAGATTTTTTTAAGGCTTTTTAATTCTCATCAAGCTTTAAAACATACCTTGCTCAACATGTTTACCAAATGTAAGATGATTCTATCTCCAAGTTTAAAAAAAAAAAAAGGAAAAAAATTATCAGTTTCCATGTTAGGTCATACCTACCATATAACTATAATACAAAATTCAATTAAAGATCACAACAATAATAAAAGTGTATTCCTAACTGTTATCTAATTGTTGAATTTTACTACTTGTCTACATCTATAACTTACCTCTCAATTCGTTACAAATTCGCGAATCAATGAAATAGTGGCCAGTTATTTCAAAGACAATAAAGAATAGAAGTAAATCAACACATGAAACAATTAAATTCAATAATCTTGACAACTGAAATTAAAAGGTTTTAAGACTATGTTCAATCGTTCATTCTTACTAGAGTATACTAATCCAAAAGACCGTCCATGTCATCATTTTTAAAGCTTGAGCATTACTCTGTCAAATCTGAAAGAGTGAGCCTAAACATTCCGTGCATAACGGTATTCTGTATTGGACATGAATATACAGTATATTTAGTGAGATTTTAGCTTATTTTCTTTATTTATACTGTCTTATAGCTATACTATCAGATCTTCCATATCAAACATGGCCTCAACATAACTATCCTGGATTAGGATTAAGAAGAGAACAACAAAACATTGTGCACCTTGTGAATTGTATAATACGGTGCCCAGACAGGTTTTATAGCTTCAAACCAGTCGGATTGCTCGGAGGGGAAAGCAGAAAAATTCCCTGTTCCCGTTTTCTTTTGACAAGAAAGAGAACTACAGCAGTCATCTTCTGTTTGAGGCTGTCATTATTAGTGCTAGCCCACATTTGTGGTGAAGCACTCATGTATGCCCTTCAATATATAAAGCCAAATTCAGTAACATGAAGCTCATAAAATCAACAATACAATTATACAAACAAAATCTCAGTTTCCTAATTAAATTTTTCATAGTGCAAATTATACACTCACCATAGAATCAATAATAAAGATTGCAATTAGAGGAGGAGAAAACTATAAACAAATTATAGTGGTTTAGCCGCCTTGAGAGTTATTACCACTTGCCACTACAGGTTTCACTAAGATAGAGAAGAAGAAATACAAGTTCTCCTTGCACGACTCTTGCACCCAATAATGGCCCCCGATAAATACTTTAATAATACTAACCTAATGCAAATATGATTAGGCTCCGCACAATTTAACTCTTTTTGAAGTTCAGTTCAATAGGTAGAACACAATAAGTTCAATCAGAATAATGGAAAAATTAAGTAAATCTGGAAATAATCCAAAAGTCAAGCTAGAGAATATAAATACAAAGCATAACAGGAGCATATCAATTCTAATTCTGAAGTGACGAGGAATTTATGTTTATTCAAAAATTCGTTGACTACTCAAAATTCAGCACATGAATGAAATATTTTCATTGTGCTATTTCATAAAATGAAAAGTTCTTTTTTCTTTGTGCACTACATATATGGATTTCAAAACACGCAAGAAACAAACCAACCTACAAATGGCCGTGAAGCTCGCCTTTTGGAGCCTCCCCATTCACCATAGACTTGCCGGGAGTCTCCAAACCGGCTGTAATGACCTGACCTTGCGCCGGAGCCGTTAATCATATCATACGTACTGTCCGCTTTGGGGAGAGCCTCAGCCCATCTTACCACCTCACGGATTTCTGGACTCGTCCTCAGGATTCGAACCCAAGACCTCCATCATATGGGAGACTTAATTGGGCAAGTTGCCTAATTGGTACCAGGATTCAACTTAACTCTCCCATATGATGGAGGTCTTGGGTTCGAATCCTGGGGGACGCGTCGAAAGCAGTGAGGGGTAAGATGGGCCTAGGCTCACCCAAAGTGGACAATACGCAA
>CAIGRT010133007.1:0-11524 GCA_903798405.1 Fraxinus platypoda
TCAACTTCTTCCTTCAACTTCAAAAACTCTGATTCAACCTTTCAATATGAAAGATGTTTTCTTAAGATTTAATCAAGATTCATCATTTCTCAAATCCACTAATTCTGATCTTAAATCAGAAGTTCGAGAAATGAAGATATATATATATATATATATATATATATATATATATATGTATGTATTTGAAAAATTATTTATTGAAACAAGATATTGAGATTACAAGATTGAAATTGAAAGAAAGATAAAAATTACAAGAATTTAAAATTAACTTTCTTGAGATGCTAAAATTAACTCTTGGCTAATTTTCGCTCTGCCTGAAACCTTAAAATGAAGCTCATTATATAGCTGAGGTTCCGGAATTGAAAACTTTTTGAATTGAGAATCTTGAATAGTTGATGAAGAGCCCGTCTTCCACTTGTCTTGTCTTCTTTTTTGAAAATTATTGTCCTTCCTTCCTTACTTTTTTGAATACTTTATTAAAGTACTTTATTAAAGTTGCTTTAATAAAGTTGATTGTCTTTTGTATGCCGGTAAGGCTGGCATGAATAATTTGTTAACTGACAGGCACATTTTGAAAAACATTTCCTTTGATTTCTGAACCTTATAGTTTCTGAAGTCATCAAAAAAACTAGGTCCATATAGTCATTTTGAAGGTGAATTTCTTTGAGTTTCTTCTTCAATTAAATCGTCAATATTAGAACCAAATCACATGTCCTCGTTGCTTTGTTCATAATTTTCTGAATCTGAAGAAGAGTATTTTTAGCTTGATTTCTTTGAGGATGCCTCTGGGAGAGCAGCAATTTTGTCCGAGACAATTTGAAGTTTTTTCTGGAGTAGAACACTGATTGAACATTGCTAAAAGCCTTGATGTTTCTGCAAGAAAAACAGTTTTTTTATCGAATTCTTTTTTAGACAATTTTGGAACACCGAGATTTCTTTGTTCTTGAATCCATGAATTAACTGCTTTGGGACAACAATTTGTTTCATGAAATTTTGACCACCATTTTATTCTGAAACGTCTGACAATTCTTTTGACGTTATATTCCTTGTATTTTGGCGGATTTTGATTTTGAATTAAGTGGAAATCCAAACAGAATATCCACGAAACTTTGAGATTGAGTGCGAATTGAAACAGAAGAGTTTCTTGAGGCTTTAAAAACATTTTTGCCACATTCTTGAAATGTTCGAATCCTTGGCGAGTAAGACTGGGTAAAATCGTCTCGTCATCTAAAAAACTCGAACCAATTTTGAAATCATTTTGGAAAATTTGATGGGCAATTTTGATGGAAAAGAATAAACCAGGAATGGGTTATTGGTCTAAAAAAGAAAACATTGAACCACGCCTCTTTGTAGTCCAAATAATTGAATTTTGATTCGAATGAATCTATTTTTGAAATATTCATTTGTTTATCTTTCCAATGGTGCAATCCCCAGTCTTCATAAGACCATACCCTTTGGATAGATATTTTTGAAAAATCAATATGCTTTGAATTTTTGTTGTTTGGAGTGTGAGTGATGATAGCTGATCCTGTTTAATGAGGATAGCTTTGTAGTACTCACGAGATTTTTTGATATTTGATAGAAGAAAAATGGAAATTTGGAGGAAAAAAGTCTTGAACATGTTCTTCTAGGGAAGAATATCTTTGTGCCCAAGATGTTACCATTTCAAAAACAAGTAAATGGACAAATTTTGTAAAATATGAAAAGGACTTTGGAGGGTTTACATTTGGGAGTTTACCAGATCCAATTTGAAGGGTCTTTCGGTAATTTGAGGGTTTGTTTTCCGGAATTTTTTGAGTAGGTTTTTGAAAAGTTTTTGATGCAAGTGTGGTATTTTGAGAGCTAGAGGATGCTTCTTTAGATCTTCTATTTGAATTTTGAATGTAATCATCTCTTGTATTGAGGGAAATTTGAATTTTCTTCTTGCTTTTCTTTTTCTCTGAAGGACTTATCTCTCACTCACTTTGTTGTGCAAAAACTCTCTTGTTAAGAAATCTAGAAGAAAGTTTGATGAACCTTGTATATAAAGAATTTGAAAATCAAAGCAAGATAGAATCGCTTGACATCTTGCGAAAATTTGTTGTGAAACAAGGTTTTTTACTTCTTTTTGCAAAACGTCTTTTGAGGCTTTACAGTATGTTTTTAAAATAACATTTTTATTGATAAAAGCATCTTGAAATTTTGAAATCAAAAGGACGATTGCAAGAATCTCTTTTTTGATAGTAGAATAGTTCTTTTGAGGGCCAGTCCAAACACCTTAATGGAATCTCACAAGTTGTTCTTGACTAGAATTTAAAGGGACCTGTTTCAGGACCCCACCGTACCCTAAGTCTAATGCATATGCCTCAACAATAATAGAGGCAGTAGGGTCAAGAATGGATAAGTATGGAATGCTTTTCATGGCTTTTTTTATTTTTTGAACTGTTAAGGTACAATCGTGACTCCACGGGTCAGGTTGCTTTTGTAGTCTTTTGAAAAGAGGGGCACATAGGATCCTAATATCTTTAATATGTGCCCCTCTTTTCAAAAGACTGCAAAAGCAGCTTGACCCGTAGAGTCACGATTGTACCTTAGTAGTTCAAAAAATAAAAAAAGCCATCAAAAGCATTCCATGCATATCCATTCTTGACCCTACCACCTCTATTATTGTTGAGACAGATGCGTCAAACTTAGGGTAAGGTGAGGTCCTCAAATAGGTCCCTTTAAATTCTAGCCAAGAACAACTTGTCAGATTCTATTCAGGTGTTTGGACTGGCCCTCAAAAGAACTATTTTACAATCAAAAAAGAGATTCTTGCAATCGTCCTTTTGATTTCAAAATTTCGAGATGATTTGATAAATAAAAAATTTATTTTAAAAACATAATGTAAAGCCTCAAAAGACGTTTTGCAAAAAGACGTAAAAAACCTTATTTCAAAACAAATTTTCGTAAGATGTCAAGCAATTCTATCTTGCTTTAATTTTCAAATTATTTATATACAAGGTTTATCAAACTTTCTTCCAGATTTCTTAACAAGAGAGTTTCTGCACAACAAAGTGAGTGAGAGATAAGTTTTTCAGAGAAAAAGAAGTGCAAGAAGAAAATTCAAATTTCTCTCAATACAATAGATGATTACATTCAAAATTCAAATAGAGGATCTAAAGAAGCATCCTCTAGCTCTCAAAATACCACACCTGCACCAAAAACTTTTTAAAAACGCACTCAAAAAATTCCAGAAAACAAATCCTCAAATTACCAAAAGACCCTTCAAATTGGATCTAGAAAACTCCCAGATGTAAACCCTCCAAAATTCTTTTCATATCTTACAACATTTGTCCATTTACCCATTTACGAAATGGAAACATCTTGGGCACAAAGATATTCTTCCCTAGAAGAACATCTTCAAGACTTTTTTCCTCCAAATTTCCATTTTCTTCCATCAAATATCAAAAAATCCCGTGAGTACTACGAAGCTATCCTCATTAAAACAGGATCATCTATCATCACTCACACTCCAAACAACAAAAATTCAAAGCATATTGATTTTTCAAAAATATCTATCCAAAGGGTTTGGTCTTATGAAGACTAGGGATTGCACCATTGGGAAGATAAACCAATGAATATTTCAAAAACAGATTCATTCGAATCAAAATTCAATTATTTGGACTACAAAGAGGCGTGGTTCAGTGTTTTCTTTTTTAGATTAGTGACACATTCTTGGTTTATTCTTTTCCATCAAAATTGCCCATCAAATTTTCCAAAATGGTTTCAAAATTGGTTCGAGTTTTTTAGATGACGAGACGATTTTACCCAGTCTTACTCGCCAAGGATTCGAACATTTCAAGAATGTGGCAAAAACGTTTTTAAAGCCTCAAGAAACTCTTCTGTTTCAATTCGCACTCAATCTCAAAGTTTCGTGGATATTCTGTTTGGATTTCCACTTAATTCAAAATCAAAATCCGCTAGAATACAAGGAATATAACGTCAAAAGAATTGTCGACGTTTCAAAATAAAATGGTGGTCAAATTCCATGAAACAAATTCTTGTCCCAAAGTAGTTAATTCATGGATTCAAGAATAGAGAAATCTCGATGTTCCAAAATTGTCTCAAAAAGAATTCGATAATAAAGCCGATTTTCTTGCAGAAAAATTGATGCTTTTAGCAATGTTCAATCAGTGTTCTACTCCAGAAGAACTTCAAATTGTCCCGAACAAAATTGTTTCTATCGCTGAGGCACCCTCAAAGAAATCAAGCTCAAAATACTCTTCTTCAGATTCAGAAGATTATGAACAAAACAACGATGACATGTGCTTTGGTTATAATATTGCCAATTTAATTGAAGAAGAAACTCAAAGAAATTTCCCTTCAAAATGACTATATTGACCTAGTTTTCTTGATGACTTCAGAAACTACAGGGATCATAAATCAAAGGAAATGCTTTTCAAAATGTGCCACCAACTAACAAATTATTCCTGCCAGCCTTGCCGACATTCAAAGGACAACCAACTTTATTAAAGCCACTTTAATAAAGTATTCAAAAAAGCAAGCAAGGAAGGAAAATAATTTTCAAAAAATAAGACAAGACAAGTGGCAAACAGGCTCTTCATCAACTATTCAAGATTCTCAACTCAATTCAAGAAATTTTCAATTCCGGAACCTCAGCTATATAATGAGCTTCATTCTGAGGTTTCAGGCAAAGCGAAACTTAGCCAAGAGTTAATTTTAGCATCTCAAGAAAGTTTGAAATTCTTGTAATTTTTATCTCTCTTTCAATTTCAATCTTGTAATCTCAATATCTTGTTTCAATAAATAATTTTTCAAATATCAAAAATTTATCTTGTTAATTTTGACTACATTATCCCTTCTTCCACACGACCCTTGCCCTGGGCCTATTTTAGTATCAGAGCCATAAGTGTTTGTTGTGTGAAAACTGTATCACACTACTGTCGTTATAGTGTCAAAGGTCAAACTAGTGTGTAGCCATGGATGTCTGCTGAATAGAGGTTTGGTCAGCCCGTATGAAGCCGGGGTAGGCGTTTAGGGTGGTCCCCTTTGTAGGATTTGGTGAAGCATTGGTCTAGCTTGTAGCATTGTGTCTACAATGGTAAGATTATTGTTTTTATTTGCATCATTCAATTATGTCTTTCTTATCTATTTGGTTTAGTAAAGGATGAAGTTCAAAAGAAGGAAATAATAATATGTCAAATTACTTTCAAGATAATAATGAAGAAATTGATCAAGGTAGTTCATCTATATCTTCTTGTCAAAGTAAAGAAGTTTGTGGTTGTAAAACTATAAATGTTCTTACAAAAGAAGAAGAAGAACGTATTAAAGAAATTATTAATCAGATCCCTGATCGAAGATTAAAAAATAAGTTCAATTCTCTTCTTCCTTCATCTTCAACTCCCGAATCTTTCAATATCCACGATATTATNAAATGTTCTTACAAAAGAAGAAGAAGAACGTATTAAAGAAATTATTAATCAGATCCCTGATCGAAGATTAAAAAATAAGTTCAATTCTCTTCTTCCTTCATCTTCAACTCCCGAATCTTTCAATATCCACGATATTATGAAAATATTTCAAAATGAAAAATCCAAAGCCTCTAGTTCTGATTTAAGATTAGAAATCAATACATTGAAAATTCAAATTTCCAATCTTGAAAAACAAATGCAAGATGTTAAAATGGAAGTTGTACATCTTAAAATCAAAGACTCTGAGAAGGAGTTATTCTCCTAATCATCTGAAAATGATACTTCTCATGCTTATCACTCAAATTCTGATTCAAAGTCTCATCATTCTAAGTCTAGTTTCAAATCTAATCGTTCCAAATCTTCTCAGCATTTTCAAACTGAAGAAAAAAAGGTTAATGTTATTAATAGAATTCAACTTCGAAAATGGTATTGTAACATGACTATTGTTGTCAATAAAGAGTTTAAACTTCATACTAGAATCTTAATTGATTTTGGTGCTGATCAAAATTGCATTAGGGAAGGACTTATCCCTACAAAGTATTTTGAAAAAACTACCGAGCGACTCTATGGAGCCAGTGGTAAAAAACTTAATATTCAGTATAAACTTTCTAAAACTCATGTTCGTAACTCAAATATTTGTTTCAAAAATATTTTTTATTTAGTAAAAGATTTGGATCAAGAGGTTATTCTTGATACTCCTTTTATTGTTCAAATTTATCCTTTTAAAGTCGATTCAAAAGGATTAACTACTACAATTTTTGGACAAGAAATTGTTTTCACATTTACCAATCCACCTTCTTTCAAAGATGTTAATACACTGAAAGAAGCTTCTATTTCAAAAATTGTTAACAATATTAATTTCAAGAAAAATCATATTCGATTTCTTAAAGAAGAAATTAAATTTCAAAGAATTGAAGAAATGTTACAAGAACCTTTGATTATTCAAAAAATTTCTGATTTTCAAAAGCGTATTGAGAGTGAAATATGTTCTACTATACCAAATGTATTTTGGAATAGGAAGAGAAGAAACATGTAAATTCTCTTCCTTATACTCTAGATTTTCATGAATCAAACATTCCTACAAAATCATGTCCTATTCAAATGAACAAAGATCTCCTTGATCAATGCACCAAAGAGATTCAAGATCTCCTTAATAAAAAGCTAATAAGACCAAGCAAATTACATTGGAGAGGTTCAGCTTTTTATGTCAACAATTCTGCCGAAATTGAATGGGGAGTTCCTCGTTTGATTATCAATTACAAACCTCTCAATTCTTCTCTTCAATGGATTATATATCATCTACCTCAAAAGAAAGATCTATTAAATAGATTATTCATAGCTATTATCTTCCCAAAATTTGATATGAAGTCAGGTTACTTGTAAATTCAAATTAAAGAAGAAGATAGATACAAAATCGCTTTCAATGTTCCTTTTGGTCAATATGAATGTAACGTAATGCCATTCAGTCTAAAAAATGCTCATTCTGAGTTTCAAAAAATTATGAATGATATTTTCAATCCCTTCCAAAATTTCATTATTGTTTACATCGATGATGTTTTAATCTTTTCAGAAAGTTTAGACAACATTTCAAGCATCTACGTATTACACATGTAGTAAAAAAATGGATTAGCTGTTTCAGGTAAGAAAGTTGTCTTATGTCAAACTAAGATAATGTTCCTAGGTCATACCATTCATTTAGGAACACTTACACCAATTCAAAGAAGTCTAGATTTTACGGACGAATTTCCTGATGAAATTTTAGACAAAAATAGCTTTCAAAGATTTCTTGGTAGTGTCAATTACGTAGGAGACTTTATTAAAGATATTAGGATCTTATGTGCCCCTCTTTTCAAAAGACTGCAAAAGCAACCTGACCCGTGGAATCACGATTGTACCTTAGCAGTTCAACAAATCAAAAAAAGCCATCAAAAGCATTCCATGCTTATCCATTTTGGACCCTACTGTCTCTATTATTGTTGAGACAGATGCGTCAGACTTAGGGTACGATGGGGTCCTCAAACAGGTCCTTTTAAATTCTAGCCAAGAACAACTTGTCAAATTCCATTAAGGTGTTTGGACTGGCCCTCAAAAGAACTATTCTACAATAAAAAAAGAGATTCTTGCAATCGTCCTTGTGATTTCAAAATTTCAAGATGATTTGATCAGTAAAAATTTTATTTTAAAAACAGACTTTAAAGCCTCAAAAGACGTTTTACAAAAAGACGTAAAAAACCTTGTTTTAAAACAAATTTTCTCAAGATGGCAAGCGATTTTATCTTGCTTTGATTTTCAAATTCTTTATGTACAAGGTTCATCAAACTTTCTTGCAGATTTCTTAACAAGAGAGTTTTTGTACAACAAAGTGAGTGAGAGATGAGTTCTTCTAAGAAAAAGAAAAGCAAGAAGAAAATTCAAATTCCCCTCAATACAATAGATGATTACATTCAAAATTCAAATAGAGGATCTAAAGAAGCATCCTCTAACTCTCAAAATACCACACATGCATCAAAAACTTTTCAAATAACCTACTCAAACAATTCCAAAAAACAAACCCTCAAATTACCGAAAGGCCCTTCAAATTGGATTTGGTAAGCTCCCAAGTGTAAACCCTCCAAAATTCTTTTCATATTTTACAAAATCTGTCCATTTACCCATTTTCGAAATGAAAATATCTTGAGCACAAATATATTCTTCCCTAGAAGAACATCTTCAAGACTTTTTTCGTCATTAAAACAGGATTAGCAATCATCACTCACACTCCAAGCAACAAAAAAGCATATTGATTTTTAAAAAATATCTGTCGAAAGGGTTTGGTCTTATGAAGATTGGGGATTGCACCATTGGGAAGATAAACGAATGAATATTTCAAAAGCAGATTCATTCGAATCAAAATTCAATTATTTGGACTATAAAGAGGCGTGATTCAGTGTTTTCTTTTTTAGACCAGTGACACATTCCTGGTTTATTCTTTTCCATCAAAATTTTCCATCAAATTTTCCAAATTGGTTTCAAAATTAGTTCGAGTTTTTTGGACTTGAGGAGATGATTTTACCCAGCCTTGCTCGCCAAGGATTTGAACATTTCAAGAATGAGGCAAAAACATTTCTAAAGCCTCAAGAAAATCTTTTGTTTCAATTCGCACTCAATCTCAAAGTTTCGTGGATATTCCGTTTGGATTTCCACTTAATTCGAAGAATTGTCAGACATTTCAAAATAAAATGGTGGTCAAAATTCCATGAAACAAATTGTTGTCCCAAAGTAGTTAACTCATGGAAATTCAAAAACAGAGAAATTTCGGTGTTCCAAAATTGTCTAAAAAAGAATTCGATAAAAGACCGATTTTCTTGTAGAAACATCAAGGCTTTTAGCAATGTTCAATCAGCGTTCTACTCTAGAAGAACTTCAAATTGTCTCGGACAAATTTGCTGCTCTCGCCGAGGCATCCTCAAAGAAATCAAACTCAAAATACTCTTCTTCAGATTTAGAAGATTATGAACAAAGTAACGAGGACATGTACTTTGGTTATAATATTGCCGATTTAATTGAAGAAGAAACTCAAAGAAATTCCCCTTCAAAATGACTATATGGACCTAGTTTTCTTAACGACTTTAGAAACTACAGGGTTCAGAAATTATAGGAAATGCTTTTCAAAATGTGATTGCCAACTAAAAAATTATTCATGTTAGCTTTGCCGACATACAAAGGACAACCAACTTTATTAAAGCCACTTTAATAAAGTATTCAAAAAAGCAAGCAAGGAAGGAAAATAATTTTCAAAAAATAAGACAAGACAAGTAGCAGACAGCCTTCATCAACTATTCAAGATTCTCAACTCAATTCAAGAAATTTTCAATTCCGGAACCTCAGCTATATAATGAGCTTCATTATGAGGTTTCAGGCAGAGTGAAACTTAGCCAAGAGTTAATTTTAGCATCTCAAGAAAGTTCGAAATTCTTGTAATTTTTATCTCTCTTTCAATTTCAATCTTGTAATCTCAATATCTTGTTTCAATAAATAATTTTTCAAATATCAAAAATTTATCTTGTTAATTTTGACTACATTATCCTTTCTTCCACACGACCCTAAAATAGGCCCAGGGGCAAGGGTCGTTGCTTTGTTACTTCGTTACTTTGTTCATAATCTTTGGACTCTGAAGACGAATATTTTGAACTTGATTTCTTTGAGGTGGCCTCAACAAGGGTTGCAATTTTGTCTGAAACAATTTGAAGTTCTTCTGAAGTAGAACATTTATTGAACATTGCTAAGAGTCTTGATTTTTCAGCAAGAAAATCAGCCTTTTGGTCAAATTCTTTTTGAGATAATTTTGGAGTGCCGAAATTTCTCTATTCTTGAATCCACGAATTTACTACTAGGACAACAGTTTGTTTCATGGAACTTTGACCACCATTTAATTTTGAAACATCTAACAATTCTTGATTAAGTAGAAATCCCTGCAGAAGATCCACGAAACTTTGAGATTTAGTGCAAACAGGAGCAAAGGATTTTCTCCAGGCTTCAAAAATGTTTTTGTATCCTTTTTGAAGAGTTCAAAACCTTGATGATTAAGACTAGGTAGAATTGTTTCATCAAGTCCAAAGAATTTGAACCAATTTTGAAACCATTTTGGAAAATTTGATGGGCAATTTTGATGAAAAAGTATAAACCATGAATGTATCACTGGTCTATAAAAGAAAACATTGAATCACACCTCTTTGTAATCCAAATAATTGAATTTTGACTCAAATGAATCAATTTTTGAAATATTCATTCGCTTTTCTTCCCAAGGGTGCAATCCGCGGTCTCCATAAGACCATACCCTCTAGATAGAAATTTTTGACAAATCAATGTATGTTGAATTTTTATTATTTGGAGTGTGAGTAATAATGGCCGATTCAATTTTGACAAGGATAACTTCATAATATTCACAGGATTTTTTGATATTGGTTGAAAGAAAATGAAAATTTGGTGGAAAGAAATGTTGAAGATGTTCTTCAAGGGAAGAATATATTTGAGCCTAAGATGTTTCCATTTGAAAGACGGGGAAAATAATTGATTTTGTAAAGTAGGCAAAGGCCTTTGGAGGATTAACATCTGGAAGTTTACCAGATCCAATTTGAAGAGCTTTTCTGTAATTTGAGGGTTTGTTTTCACGGGTTGTTTGAGTGGGTTTTTGAAGCAAGAGTGGTATTTTGAGAACTAGAGGATGCTTCTTTGAATCCTCTATGAGATTTTTGAATGTAATCATCAATGGTATTGAGAGGAATTTCAACCTTTTTCTTGTTCTTCTTTCCTAAAGAACTCATTTTTCACTAATTTTGTTATGTAGAAACTGTCTAGTAAGGAAGTCTGCAAGAAAGTTTGATGAACTATATATAGAACTTGAAAATCAAAATAAGATAGAATTGCTTGCCATCTTGCAAAAATTTACTTTGAAACAAGGTTTTTTACGTCTTCTTGCAAAACATCTTTTGAAGCTTTACAATCAGTTTTTAAAATAATTTTTTTGTTAATCAAATTATCTTGAAATTTTGAAATAACAAGGATGGCTGCAAGAATCTCTTTTTTGATAGTGGAATAGTTCTTTTGAGCGCCAGTTCAGACTCCTGAGTGAAATCTGACTAACTGTTCTAGGCTTGAATTCAAAGGAACTTGTTTGAGGACTCCACCGTAACCTAGATCTGACGCGTCTGTTTCTACAATAATAGAAGCAGTGGGGTCAAGAATACATAGGCATGGGATACTTTTGATTGCTCTTTTGACCTTTTAAACTGCAATAGTACACTTGTGATTCCATGGGTGAGGGTGTTTTTGTAATCTTTTGAAAAGGGGTAGGATTCGTATTTCTTTGATAAAATCTCCTACGTAATTGACGCACCCTAAGAATCTTTAAAGGCTATTCTTATCTAAGATTTCATCCAGAAATTTGTCGATAAAATCTAGACTTCTTTGAATTGGTGTAGGTGTTCATAAATGAATTGGTGTAGGTGCTAAGACTACCTTCTTAGCAGAAACTTCAAGTCCATTTTGTTTGACAACATGTATGAATGTATGCAAATGTTTGAAATGTTGTT
>CAIGRT010133056.1:0-15107 GCA_903798405.1 Fraxinus platypoda
TGGAAGAACAGAATCGTTCAAGTTCATTAAAGAACCGGACCCTGAACTTATACCCATGGAAACTGGGTTCGCCTCAACCTGGTCGTGAGTTTGAGTCATTACATTAGTGACCAAGCTGCTTGTGGTAGTAATACCGGTGGTGACGGTGGAGATGGTGCGGGAGCATTTGTGGGAGGAGGCTGATTTTCGGGTACCACCGCCGACGACGAGTGAGTGAATAGAGAGAGAGAGAGAGAGATTAGGGTTGTAATATTATTATGATTAATAAAATATTAATTTATAATTAAATGAATACCTGATTTTTGTATAATGAAACTTTCAATCTGATTTTTGAATATTGATTTTGAANGCGGGAGCATTTGTGGGAGGAGGCTGATTTTCGGGTACCACCGCCGACGACGAGTGAGTGAATAGAGAGAGAGAGAGAGAGATTAGGGTTGTAATATTATTATGATTAATAAAATAATAATTTATAATTAAATGAATACCTGATTTTTGTATAATGAAACTTTCAATCTGATTTTTGAATATTGATTTTGAAAAGTAGGATTTTTTGTAATTTTCCCTATTTTTTTTCTCTGTTTTTTAAAAAACCAAGTCGGCCGGTCGGTATATATCAGGTGAACCGACTACAGGTGAGGTTTGTGGAACGACACGTACTTCCACAGCTCTTTGAACTCAAATCTTCCCTTCTCAATAATAATAACAACTCGGATAGAAAATCGGAAATCGCCCTGAGTAAAAAATGGGGCTGGGTCAACTCGCTTCTCGAGCCCTCATACGATCCTCCAGACTCACCACCGCCACCAGAACCTCCCAATTCCTCCGGGCCATCGTCTCCACGCCGGAGCTTCACAACTCCGAGGCTGCAGCAGCTCAATCCCAGCCCGAACCAGATCTCCCGAAGCGGACCCCTGTTGGAGGTGCCCGCATCCATTTTCCCAACCCGGACGATGCCATTGAGGTGTATGTAGATGGGTACCCAGTTAAAATCCCCAAGGGTATGACAGTCCTACAGGCCTGTGAGATCGCTGGGGTTGACATCCCTAGATTTTGCTATCACAGTCGTCTATCAATCGCTGGGAACTGCCGTATGTGCCTTGTTGAAGTAGAGAAGTCCCCCAAGCCGGTCGCCTCTTGCGCCATGCCCGCTCTCCCGGGTACATTAATTTCCTTTGTGCGCGTGTGTATGGAAATGTTTGACATTTGTAGAACTATTCATCTGGACTTTCAGTTCGCGTTAGAGGAATCATTTTATGGTCTTTTGGTCGTAGTGTTGAAATTTGAAGTTTTGGGCAACTGCAAATGTATGATTTTGGCTTGGTTAGTGATGTTGGATATAAATTTGTGTGTGTGTGTGTGTGTGTGTGTGTGTGTGTGTGTGTGTTTATTTTAGTGGTTGGAATTAAATTTTGATTGAAATCTGAAGTTTAAAGTAAGACAATAATTTTGATGTTTATTAATTTGGTACTCACAAAAACAGAAATTTATGAAATTGCTGGGATTAATTGATCTGGATTTTAGTTTTTGTTAATTTGGATTTCAGTGTCCATTTGTTAAGTAGAATTTAACGCTCTATTATTTTATTTAAGCAAGGAAAGTCTTGGATTTACCATATTGATTGGTGTTACTATGAAACTGTGAAGCTTTATTTAGGATTAAGAATTGAAGACACTTGGTTGATTTATCTATTTGCTTATTGAAATATTTTTAACACTTGGGGAGGACCGGGAAATGAGAATTTCCTCGTATTCTGCTGTTTATTTAGGATTAAGAATTGAAGACACTTGGTTGATTTATCTATTTGCTTATTGAAATATTTTTAACACTTGGGGAGGTCCGGGAAATGAGAATTTCCTCGTATTCTGCTGTACGTTGATTTTCCAAACATGGTGACGGATTGATAGGATTGAACTTTTGAGGAACTTCTCAATAATGATTGCTATTAATGGTAGGAATATTTGATTTTGATGAAATTAATATAATTTTGGCTGTACACCGTCTACCAAGAGAAATTTATGTATTAGATTGGATAACTTACAAGTTCTTTGATTGATCTGGTTTTTTAACCTGTGCTGTTTTTCCCTATATCTGATTCTAAGGTTCACACCCTCTCACTAGGAAGGAAGGGGTGCATTCTTGACCTCATTAGTTATTCATTTCTTGACTGCACTGTGTTATGATTGATACTCAAGTAAATGACAATTTTGGACTGTGCCTATGAAATATCTTAAAATCGGATCTTTTGTTATGTTGATTGGTTTCTTTTAGAGTTCCATAACATGAAATAGCTTTCTTTTGTTATGTTGTTTGAATCATTTTCTGGTCTGATTGTTGGTATATCATGTTTTCTAAAAGTTCTCCATTTGCTTTTGAACCCTTTTCTGACCAAACCCCTTTTTCCTGTTGTTATTTGTATGATCCTAATATTAATAAAACTAAATATACATGATTTTGATTGATTGTCTGCAGATTGTTGTATTGTTTTCTTTTTCTTTTCTTTCTGCTTGTTGAGGGCATGTGGGCTACTCCTGCAGATCATTTCAATGCATCTCTAAGTTTTGGTCTGCTGTTTATGATGTAAATTCATCTCTGATTGGCTTATATTTTGCATTTTGATTTGAGGAATTTGGTTTCTTGAGGTTTAATCTCTTAGATTTATTCAGCACATTTGGTCTGAATTCTGATTCATTTTGCCCCCCCTCCCCCCTCCTGGGTGTAGTGAACTAACAACAGTTTTTGGTTTGATATTAGTATTTTTTTCATTCTTACCTTAATATGGGTTTAACCTTTGTCAGCATCTTACCCTGTTTGTTGCTTGTGATTTTCAAAATCAATCTTTCTTATAGTTTCTATTTTCTCCTCAATCTGTCTTTAGGAATGAAGATTAAGACTGATACACCTATTGCAAAGAAGGCAAGAGAAGGGGTGATGGAGTTCTTATTGATGAATCATCCATTGGACTGCCCAATTTGTGATCAGGGTGGAGAGTGTGATCTTCAGGACCAGTCTATGGCTTTTGGTTCTGATCGTGGCCGTTTTACTGAAATGAAGAGATCGGTTGTTGATAAGAACCTAGGCCCATTGGTCAAGACTGTTATGACTCGATGCATTCAGTGTACAAGGTTCGTATCTGGTGCACTTATGACTGAACTTTCTAATTGGGCGTGGTGATGTATATCAACTAAGGCTTCTATTGCATTAATTAAATTAACTTTTTCAGTCAGCTAGATAGAAGTGAAGTTGGCAATATAAAGCTTCATTTCTATTAGGCTGCTTATCACAGTTACTAGCATGAATTTAGAAGCTAAGAAACAGAATAAGCTGGCTGAAACTTTTCAAGACAAACCTTGTCATTGATGTCTTGGCTATGAGAGGGACATAGTGCCTGAGTATGTTAGTAGCTGTTTCTTTAGTGGTCAACTGTCAACATTGGCTCAGAGAGGCCTATTGTGTCCTAGTTTATAATGTTTGAAACCCGTCGTAATGTTGATGTTGTATATGTGGCTCATATAGAGTGGAACACAAGTTTACTAAATCAAAATGACCGATGTCGGAGCTGATCGGAGCTACGGCATCGGCCTTGTGGGTTTAATTCACTGTTTGTTTGCGAGAGACGTTGAAGCGGTCTGGTACAAATGTATTTTTCTTGTACGGGCCCTAAAGTCTTGTATGTGCTTGGGTTAGGGTTACTATATATACTAATGATGTAACCCTATTATTATTCATACCGAATAAAAATCTCCGCTTCGCTCCTTGTGGACGTATGCACATCGTCGAACCACGTTAAATACTTGTGTTGATTTCTTTATTTCATCTCTCTATTATTTTGCGTTTAACATCCAACAGTAGACCACTTGAGACTGACTTCTTCAAACTTCTAACTATTCAAACTCGAATTAGTTTGATTATGTAAGTGCCATATTTATATTCTCAACCAAATGGTTTGAATTAATGTAATTCTGGCTGTTTTCTATTGCTGATCTATTTATAAATAACATGTCAAGTGAATGTAAATTATAAGCATGTTTTGGAAGTGTTTTTAAACCAATTATAAGCATGTTTTGGAAGTGTTTATAAATGGTTTAAGTTAAAAATGAGTGGTGTATAAGTAGTAGTCCTTAGGGTTCCTACGGAATGTGTGGATAAAAAGTGGTTTGACTGATTATAAATAATTTATAAACATTAGCCAAACCTATGCTGATTTTGTGAGAACCATCTTCAGTAAGGATATGTTCATCAAACAGGTGTGTAAGGTTTGCAACAGAGGTAGCTGGTGTTCAGGATCTTGGCATGCTGGGTCGTGGCAGTGGAGAAGAAATTGGAACTTACGTAGAGAAACTTATGACAAGTGAACTTTCAGGGAATGTGATAGATATTTGTCCTGTAGGAGCCCTCACCTCAAAACCTTTTGCCTTTAAAGCCCGAAACTGGGAGTTGAAGGGAACAGAGAGCATTGATGTCACTGATGCTGTTGGCTCAAACATCCGAATTGATAGTAGAGGTCCAGAGGTCATGCGCATTCTGCCACGATTGAATGAGGTATTTTGAAATGTAGCCTTGTTTTTCTATCAATTTTGTTTCATGTATGAATTGTTTTAAGTCATGACTGAGGCTATTGAGAGGATTTGGCAGACGGATATCGTCTTAGAGATAACTTCAACCATATATTACATATTGAATCAAATATCTGTGAACCTCGAGCTGTTCAATTTGGTATTGTTGCAAATATGTTTTAAGAGGTCTCTACATTTTCTATTTCTAGAGCTTAAATTTCGTAATTTAATTCTGGCGACATCTTTTCCTGTTCACAAATTACTGTCATATCTCAACTAATTGAAATTGTTTTTTATCCAAAAATGATTTCAGCGTATTCGTAACTTATGCTGCGTAGACATGGGTGTAATAAAGAATCTACAATATCTAGCTGAGAATATTGTAAATTGTGTCTCTGCAAGCCCTATGTCGATGTCTGATTTTGTTTACTTTTTCAAATTGATCCCGTGTTGAGAACCTTCGTTTTTTCTTGTTTTATGATTAACTTCCCCCCTTTATTTATATATCCCCCACCCACACCCACCCGGTGCATAAGTTGCATAATATTGCAAAGTTGCTCTCAGACAGTGTTCAAAAGATGCTATTTATTCCTTTGTTATGTATTGTTAACATAATGACCACAGTTTTCATGCCAACTCTTTTGACTTGTTTTTCTAGTTGTCTTGTTTGAAACATGAGAATAGGTTTAAATCATTTTGTGCGCATATATGCAGGACATCAATGAAGAATGGATATCAGATAAGACACGTTTCTTTTATGATGGTCTGAAGAGACAGAGGCTAAATGATCCCATGATTCGTGGTGCAGATGGGCGCTTCAAGACTGTAAGCTGGCGGGATGCACTTGCTGTGGTCGCAGAGGTCATGCACCAAGCTAAACCAGAGGAAATAGTTGGGATTGCTGGTAAGCTGTCTGATGCAGAATCCATGATGGCACTAAAAGATTTCTTGAACAAGATGGGGTCAAATAATATTTGGTGCGAAGGAAATGGCCCAAGTCCAAATGCTGACCTGCGTTCTGGATATATCATGAACACTACCATCAGTGGGTTGGAGAAAGCAGATGTTTTTCTTTTAGTTGGCACACAGGTAAACATCCTAGCTTATTGATATGTATGGGTTACGACTTTTGATGACTTCTGTGTCTAGCATCAACCTCAACATAGATTTTGAGCTTGGTAGGCCCCTCTAACCGTTGCCAATTTGCTTTAAATTGGATGCCTAACAAGGTAACAATGTAAGGTTTTTCTATTTATGAGCATCTTAATTTTGGTTTTAGTGTTGTTCTGAATACTCTTCTCATATGACCTCTATAAGCTAATAACCTCTATTATATAATAAGTTGTTATATTGTATACTCATAGTTTTGGGATATGCTATTCTTGGACTAGTGTAGAAAGGCTGGAAAACTTTGAGAATGACGTACACCACTTGATTATCTACCATTCAATAGACGGGAGTCTCTCTCAAATTATTAACTGACCTCAGAATAATTGAAAACGGCTGAGTAATCATCAGTTGACTGGTGCATGAAGTTGGCCGTTGTTTGAGTACGAGGCAGTATCATTTCTGTTCATGGTGACGTATTGGTTGTGCTGATTAGATGACTTATTTTAAAAGTTTCTTTGAATGGAGCTCCAGAATTTCTTGACAAATAATTACTGGTAGATAGTGGCGTGTTCAGGGATCTACAATGAAACATATTAGTACTGGAGAAGGTCAAGAACTTGTTGTGTTTGGGAGAGTATGAGCCTGTGAGATGTAGGAGTAGCTTCAATTCCTAGATGAAGATACATCCTGCTGTGCCAACTCATGACTTAAAAAGTATTGAGAAGAGAGGCAATGTATCCAGGAAAATATCGTGCAATGTCATCTATACAACCAAGATAAAAATTGAATATATTGCTACTATCATATATAACTAAGGATCTGCCCTTTTTTGTATGAAATGAAGGCATTGTTTGGCAAAACTATGAAAGACAAGTGAATCAAGACAACACGCTTGTTTGAGCCCATAGAATAAAGTTCATTTGCAGACACAAGTTGATGAGAATGACCCTCTAAGCCCAGTGGTTGGCTCATAAAAACATCATCTAGGTGACCTTGGAGAAGTGCATTTTGAAAACCCAATTGGAAGATACACCATCCTCAAGGTAGTGCAATGGATATCACAATTCTGATTGGTGTATGTTCAATAACTGGAGTGAAGGTGATACCACAGTTTATCCTTGTAGTTGTCCCCTTGATAAACCATTTTGTGACAAGCCTGAGAATTTTGCGGACCAATGTTACTATCGGCATTGCATATTAGACAAAATGCTTATTTGCAACCGAATATGTATAGGTAATGGGTTAGATGGTTATAAGGAACAAGTGTTGTTACCGGCGAGGGATTTATCTCGTCACACATGATTTTCCTTCAGGTTTTTAGTGGAAGCAAGATAAAGATAAGCAGTGTAGAGAAATATAATGGTTTGTGCCTGCGCATTTAGGGGGGAAATTACTCGTGTTTACGAGAACCATCAGATTTGTTAGCCATGTGATTTGGATTGAAGATAGGAGATTTAAGTCTGATACGAGATCAAGGCCTGATGGGAGTATAATTGAGGTGATGGATTCTCCTTTTGGAAGTGGATTGAGGCAAATTTCTTGAAGAAGAGAAAATTTTGCGTGCTCCATACTTATTGCATATTGAGAAATATGAGGAGATTGAAATGATATGATCATCAGACAAAAATAATCTCTGTATTATTATGATGTTGCCAACTATGTGAGGGAACATGCATGCCAGTGTGGTAAATGCACCCCTGAAACCATCAGATAAAAGAAAGGGAGAACATGCACATATGAGCTTGAGTTTAATGCTATTTACAAAGGGAAGAGAATATTCCATGGTGGACAATCACTGAAGCTATTAATAAATTTGTTCCTGGTTTGACAAAAAAAGTAAAATAAATAAATATATATAAGTATAATAAAATTAATAAACAAAATTAAAAAAGTAAAAACAATTTGTAGCAGGGTTCTTATAAGAGTTATGGACTATGATGTACCGACACGGACACGTGTGTCCGACACGATACGTGTCGAATACGTCGACACGCGATTTTTAAAAAACGTACAGACACGACACGTTGAATTAAATTCTTAAAATTCTTCATTTATATAGTATAAATTTAGTTTTATATTTGTTAATTTTTCTTGTTGAAATCTTTTAAACATAAGTACATATTTGTTACTTGCTAATAACTTTGAATTAACAATATATAATATTTCTAATATAAAAAGAAAAATGATTACGGTAGAGTGTCCGATAAGTGTCGATATCGACTCATGTTCGACACGGATATGCTACCCTAATTGAAGTGTCTGTGCTATAGAGGTTATGGATCAAGCTTTCTATGGGATTTAGTTTCTGTTGTTCACTAGTATTTGTACTTCGTAGTCATTGGCGCATCATGCAAGTTATTCCTTTTTTAGATTTGGGATATCCTTTTGATTTTATGGCATGTAGCCGTATTGAGTGGCTTAATTTATAAAGCTGGAAACATCTGAACTTAGTGTCCTATCTGGAGACTCTTGATCGTAAGATATAAAGCCCATGTTTAAGTCCCATTTTTTGAAACTCGTTTTTTCCCAAGCTCATTATCAACCTCACTTTCTCCCAATAACTTTGCAAGTAAATTCAAAATGTTTCCCAACTTTTTAACCACACATCCTCCAAAGAAATCACTTTTTGCAAAATCTATTTTCAAAAAATGGGGCTCAAACAAGGACAAATTTTCATGACTTAAACGTGCTTAGAGTTTTTCTTGGTGACATGGTAGCCTTGTCAGTGTTAAATAACTAATGTGTGTTGGTTTTGGTCATTTTTCTTTTGTTGGTAATTTATGCTCTGTTCTCTTGAACTGCCAGCCAAGGGTAGAAGCTGCTATGGTGAATGCCAGGATCCGAAAAACAGTTCGAGCAACCAATGCAATGGTTGGTTACATAGGCCCTGCTGCTGATTTCAACTATGATCACCAACACCTTGGCACGGGCCCTCAAACACTGATTGAACTTGCTGAGGGACGCCATCCCTTTTGCTCTGCCCTCTCAAATGCTAAAAACCCAGTCGTCATTGTTGGAGCTGGAATCTTTGAGCGGAAGGACAAGGATGCAATTTTCTCAACAGTTGAGGCCATTTGCAAAAACGCAAATGCTGTTAGACCTGATTGGAATGGGCTTAATGTGTTGCTACTTAATGCTGCCCAAGCTGCGGCTCTGGACCTTGGACTTGTACCAGAATCTGATGGAAGCATTGAATCTGCCAAATTTCTCTATTTGATGGGTGCTGATGATGTGAACTTGGAGAAAGTTCCGGATGATGCCTTTGTCGTTTACCAAGGTCACCATGGTGATCGGGGCGTGTATCGTGCCAATGTAATTCTTCCCTCATCAGCTTTCTCTGAGAAAGAAGGGACATTTGCAAATACAGAAGGATGTGCTCAAACAACTGTACCGGCAGTCCCGACAGTGGGTGATGCCAGGGATGATTGGAAAACAATTAGAGCATTGTCTGAGGTGGCAGGTGCTCAGCTGCCATATGATACTCTTAGTGCTATCAGATCCCGAATGAGGACTGTAGCACCCAATCTTTTGCATACCGATGAAAGAGAACCAGCAAGTTTTTCAACTTCTTCCTTGAGACCTGAGAGCAAGGAGAAGGTGGATATGGCTCCATTTGAACCTGCTGTCAAGAACTTCTATATGACGGATGCAGTCACAAGGGCATCAAAGATCATGGCACAGTGCAGTGCATTGTTGATGAAGAAATGATCACTAGTAGGTTTTGATACTTAAATAAAGGGGTCAATTCACTTTTTGCCTGCATTTTTATGATTCTTTGTTGGGACAGGAAATAGTATTACATGTAATGCAGTGCTCTAGTGTTGTGCTCATAAGTGGCTACTTAAAGTTCATTTATGGTGTGTACCTTTTTGTAACTTGACCCATACTTGAACTGTTGTGACTTCGACAGTTGCAGTGGTATTTGTTTATATTGTCGATTCAAGACTCCTGTCATGGGGCTCTCCATATGAGTTTTTGACTTTGATCTTATGCTATTATTACTCGAAACCTCAAAAGAATCTTGTACCATTGTTAACTTTCATGTATAGAGTTCACTCATGTAAAACAAGAGAGAGAGAGAGAGAGAGTACCTAGGGGAAAATTGCAATATTTAGATCAAATGAGAAGATTGCCATTTTTAAGCCATTAAAGAATTAACACCACAATGTAGCAAGTCGAGCATTTTCGAACTCACTAGTATTTCCGTTCAATGTTACAATTCTCCTAAAAAATTATATAAATTTTCAACACAATTCATGAAATTTGTAACATAATTGGCGCAATTCAAGCCCCATATCCGCCTTATATGAGTGTCATGAGCACCATTTAATCAGCCAAGAAGAAATTGGAAATTTGTGGTCACTCATTTTAATTTTTTTGCGCTTAAATAACGACAGAAGCAGACTATGCTAAATCATTGACTCTGGTTTCAATAGCTGAAATCATCATTGACTCGTTGCAGTAGTTGCTGGAGATACAAGGATTTTGTCCTGTATAAACTGATTTCATCGTTCATGACCTAACAGCTTGGATTACTTCTATCGAAAATCATTCAGAATTTTTATCCAGCACCGTCGAACAAGAAGCAATGCCTGTTTCATTGTACGAGCTTTCCCAATTTTTTCCATCAAACTGCTTGATCTCCACATGAGTTAGTGTTCCAGGATCCACACATCTGAATGTAACTGCTATGCCATCTGGGTTTGACCTTGGAATGTAGAAGGAGGTTATGCCACAAACTATGCAGAAAGTGTGCTTCGCTGTGTGTGTACCGAAGGTATAGGTGGTAAGGAATTGTTTGGAATCTTCAAAAAGCTCAAACCTTTCTGATGGGACGATAAAGTGTGTATTGCCTCTCATGGAGCAGTCAGAACAGTTACATTGCCAGGCTACAACAACGGATGGTGCTCTCACTTTCCATCTGACTTTTTTGCAGTGACATCCACCATTGTGTACTACCATGTCAGAATCCATTCTTCGAGATCCTATATTTTCAAGAATCAAACAGACAATACCATGTAAGGGATACTAGATGCAACTACAATACGCAAGCAATAGATCTTGGAGAAATTATTTCATAAATGAATCATACTTTAAACTTTAAACAATAATGTTCGGGATTAAAGTATTGCAGAAGAAGCAGAAATGGTTATCACCGAATGCAAGCTCACAATCTAGTGATCCTGTGTGGTCTCAGTTCACAGATAGGTGTAAATAAATGAGTATTTTGGAGAGGTACTCATTCAAGGGAAAAACCAAAATTTGCAAGACTTGACAGGTTTATGAAACTGCCAAGAAAGTTATTATTGGGAAGACAAAGCTATAACACATCACATTGTGAGATCTATAATATAAACCATTGATATTTATCGAGAGCCATCAAATTTCAGGCCTTGCTCATTTTCCACACTGGTAATTTTGCAAATTGTTTAGTGTGGAGAAGTTCTCACAGGGGCTTAACAGGAGGGACAGTTGTCCCCGTTATTGGCTGCCCCATTAGTATGCTTGAACCTAGACAAGAAGGTCTTATTGTCCATGATATTTCTTTTGGAATTTCAATACAAATGTGAAGCACAAGGCCGAATCAATACTTTGTTAGGATTTATGATTTTTATCATAACCATATACCTTTGATTCTATATACAATATTATATGATGAGTCAAATTGATGAAATGTTCAAGTCCATCACTTGAAAAGTTTCCAAATTAGACCCTCAGTTTCTAAAGAGCTAAAACAGTGAGAAAATAATCTGACAGAAGAACCCCATATGGTCCCAAGAGGAAAAATGAAGTTTAAGAAAATAGACAATTACTAAAAGAACTGTACATAAACATAAAACCCAATTCCCAGATTTGTAGAAAACACATATATTGAGTACATCAACTAACCAGCGTGCAAAGAAATTTCAACTCCAGCATACGAGTAACGGGATAGAAAATAATTAAATCATAGGAATAAGTAAAATTAGAACCCCAAATAACAAGATTATGCAGGAGCAAGCTTAGGACTTGCTCGACTCAATATACAAACAAGAACTACCCAAACAAGATTCATGATTAGTGTTATTCAGGGCATAGACATACAACTCTAAACAAAAGTTTAATAGATATTCAGAGAAAGAGACTAAGAGAGACCTTGGAAAGAAGGGAATAAGGGTGCAAGACAGTCAAAGAACGTAGTTGGAGAAGCGAGCTTATCAGTCTAATGATAGAGAATAAACAATATTTCTTTGTCAAAATATCAGCCGCCCTGGTCGGCTGGTCCCATGTTTTTAGAGTACTGCTATATCTTAATTGGAGTTCATCATCATCGAGATCTAGGAAACATTGTTCATTTGAAAATGTGATGAATAATAGCATGGGGTGACTATCCAGGCTTATCTGGCCAACGGGCTGGCCACCCAGGCTCAGCTCTGTCCATTAGGAGAGCCGGGCTCGGCCGGCCTGATGACCAAAGGGCTAGACTGGGTTCAGTCAATGGGCCTCCATAAAATTAGTTGGGCCGGCTCATAATCTTTTTAATTTTTTACAAAAAGGAAAACAATGGATATATAAGGTCTTTGAAAGACACAATTTCAAATTTTTTTTTTTTGCCAAATTTCAAAAATCAAGTCATAATTAGATTTTATTAATCAAATATATAATTAAAAATATTAAGATCACAATAGTATACATTTTATAGTCATAGTTACGTATTAGTTACAATCACAGAACATTACAATTACAAATCACAAATTTTATATGTTACAGCTTATTTATCGGTCACGAATTATCAAATTAATAGGTCAAAACTTAACAAACTATGAGTCACGATTACACATTAGTCACAATTTCACATTTTTTTTAGGTCACATATTATTTATTGGTCACAATCACTACCACCAACAAAAATCATCCCAAAACTCCGACTAAGCAACAGATCATATGAGAAAGAAATCACCCCAAAAAATCACTCCCAGAACCATCGTCAATGCGAAGTGGTACTCGTCGGTGGTCTTCAACAATGGTCTTTCATGTGTGATGAATAGAGAGAAGATAGGGGGATCGAAAGAGAAGTGAGGAGAATGATTTAGGGTTTGAGGGTGAAATGTGTTGTAGTGTGGTGAGTATGTAGATTAATATTATTACTAATATTAAAAAGTTGAATTATCACCTGATTTTTGAATAAATAACTTTTAAACCTAATTTTTGAATTGAAAAGTGAAAAACCATGTGTGAATAAAATTTCTACTACAAAAAATTAAATATGATGAAAAGCAAGAAAATTTAACTTAGTTAAATAAGAAAATAAGAAAAGTAAGTCAAGATCATAGGCTGGCTCACAAAGCCTTGTGGAATTTCAGGTCGATCAAAATCCGAGTTCGATTTGACCCATGGGCTCATGGTGTAACGAGGCGAATTGCCCATGGTACGAGCTCTCACAAGAACTAGGGCCATTGCCATCCCTACCTACTTTTCGCCATGTTATTCCACATTTTTCTTATTTATTTCGTCCTTTAAGTCATAGCTAAAATAAGGCAAAATTGAAAAAAAGAAGACAAATAAGGCTTAAAATAGTCCAAAGAAGACACTTCAATTGAAAATATATATGTGTGTGAGTAGGTTCTTTTTCATAATTTTCCAAGGATTTTGCTGTTTGTATAGAAAACAACCAGAAGAAGTGATCAAAATGATGTGGAGGAAAAAGATTGACAAAAAATGTTAACTATTTTAAATTGACAAATGATAGAGTATTATGTGACGTTATGTAAGATATTACGTAATCCTTGATCTACATGTAACATTGTCCATTTTCCCAAGCATAATTGGAATATTAAAATATATTCTAATTACAAATAAGGAAAGTTTGCCTTTTTAATGTTCTTTTCTAGAGATTAATATACTACTCACAACATCAAAATATTATACACAAGGACTTAAATTTTCTTTATAAAAGTTTATATTTACTTGTGTATATACTAGTCTTGATTATGAGTCATAAAACTTCTCTTTCTATTTTTCTATTTACACGTTTCTCGACTCCTTAAGTTTCTTAAGGATTTGCTTTCATATTACTTGTTTTAGTCACCCCACTTGACAAAATTTCAAGAAGTCACATTATGTGTTTCATAGTTTCATAAATTGTAACATTAAAGATATATTTAATGTCAAAAATAGACAAAATCTCTCATAATCTCATTAGTAATTTTCTTACTTGATATACCAAAATTGACTTACAAGAAAGAGCATATTAAAAAGAAAATTTACTCATATAAAAGGTTGATTTACTTATAAATTAAGCCAAACTATTAGAAAATTATAAAAATAACTTTAAATATATAAAGGGAATGGATGGTTTAAACAAGTTAACCTTATTACTAGCTATTCCTGTAACACATTTTTGATATCTTGACACATTATAACAATGAATGTAGCTAAATTTATTTAAAAGTGATTCGTAAATGAAATAAGACATAGCTGAACACATTTTTAAACTTGTAAAGTCGACTAAAAGATCAATAAATACAACATAAATGAGCTAAACCATTTGAGTGCACTAAGGTAAGGTTCGATAAAGAAGTTGTATGAAATCCAGTTACGGAAGGGATATACCTTCATATTTGGTGTGGGAAAGATGTGGTAAGACGTGACATGTAATTATGTTAGAATCAAATCTCCAATGAAGATAAGTTTGAATTTGTTGATTTAGTTTTTGGGAACTAGTAGTAATATTACCACGTGTTTTGATTTACCAAAGCTAAATTTTCATAACGAACCACTTCAAGTTAGCAAAGCACTAACATTATGGTTAGGTATTAAGTATTTTTTTTTTTTTCATTGGCAAAACATTTTTATATTAGATTTAAGTTTAATGGTGGGCATATAGAAAATTAGAAAATACATTTCATTTGCCTTTGTCAATTAAGAAAACTACATTTTGATGATTATAATCTTAAAATAAATTATGCTTTTCAATAGATAGCCATCGATAATTCCATTAGTTTTATAAGAAACATAGTTGTAATATAGATATTCAATTTTGTTGGGAATAGATTCAGCAATGCAGACATCAATAGCAGAATAAATATACTGCAACAGAGTTGAAACTAGCTCAAACATGCAATGACAAACTCCAATGTCCAAGTTAACAGAGTTAAAGCAGGCTCCAAAAAACCAGAATACAGATTTCCCAGATTGCTCAGAAATCCTAATGCTAGAGTTCAATACACATTAACATATATAATACCCTTTAGCATACTAAATGTAATATGGCATAATCATAGACATATAAACCGGAACCTCAGCATGTAGAAATCAATAGAGAGCATAAACATAAAATGGACAGAAGCTAAAGGCTTAAAGAATGGGACAGAAACTCCCCTTTTATGGTGCTTCTTCCTTCTCCAGGCTGTTTTTCCTTCTTGCTGGCCGAATCTACTAGGCTCAGGAACAGCCTCCCAC
>CAIGRT010133058.1:0-11813 GCA_903798405.1 Fraxinus platypoda
TATCATAACAATGGTTCATCTTATCTTAGCAATGTATAAAATTAGTCCAACATATTGAAATTACGAGAAAACATATTTAGGTGAAAAGACATAACCCGAATTTTTGATAAATTGAAAAGATGAAGATGAATCTTAAAATCTTGAATCTCTTCAATGATTTCTTGATGAATATCCACTTGCGCATTCTCTTCTTTGTCCAAAAATTAAGTTTGAATCTCCACTTAATTGAATTCTTGCAAATCTTCTTTAATTTTGTCACAAAACAATGAATTCTCATACTTTGATAATAATAATTGATGAGTATTGGAGTATGAGATATATATGAAAAGTCAACAATACATATTCTGCTGTTAAGTATTTGTAGGAGTCGAAAATTGGTTAAAAATCACGTCCAAATTAACTTCCAAAAGAGTTCCAATCGAATAAGGAAAGTTATCTTCGCGGGCAGATTTTTTGTCTCTGCACAGCAGTCAGTATTTTGATCATAACTTTGTCTCCCGATATCCGATTGAAACAATTCAAAGTGCGTTGGAAAGCTAACTAAAAGGACTACAACTTTTCTAAAATAGAGTTTTCACAATTCGGACGCTTACTATTCCAAAAATGGGTCTCAATCCTCGACTAAAAATCTGGAATATAACTTGTGCGATTGGAAATTGATTTTAATCATATTCCATTCCTTTTTGAGTTCTAATTCTATCCAATTGTCTCCTTAAAAATCTTCAAAGTATCATCTTGTGGTCCGAATCAACTATTGAATTTGCAATTTGGTTCTCAAACTTTGGATTTTGCCTTTTTTTTATACCAATTTTCGCTTCTTTCTTTCTATTCCTTGTTCAACCATTGAGTTTTACCTATATAACATAAAATACAATAATTTATGATATATTTTATTAGAAGAACTATCAAACATCGCTANTTTTCGCTTCTTTATTTCGATTTCTCGTTCAACTATTGAGTTTTACCTATATAATCTAAAATACAATAATTTATGATATATTTTATTAGAAGAACTATCAAACATCGCTATCTTAGATCTCTTACAAGTTTAGATCCCTAACAAGTGTATAAAATAAACTTATCAGTACCCAAACCTAATTTTATCAAAGATTCACATTGACTAAAAAAAAAAATACAAATGGACACTACAATGATTGTTGTTAGTGGTCGCTAGTAACCATCATCAGAGGGCGGAGCATAGATGCAAGATTCTGATTCGTCATGAAAGATTGTACACTATTGACAAGAGCATGCGACATATCGATCATGATCACCATTGACCTTTTTTCAATAGGATATCGTGACCAGCCTTAAATATGATGGTGACGGTCTTTACTGTGATTTGGATGGTGATAATTGAGAAATTTTATTATGACATCATTTATTGCAAATATGATACAATCATATATCTTTTAATGTATAAAAAATACATTTATTTATCACATTAATTAAGAATGTTGTATTAATAATTCTTTTTCTTTTTCATGTGGAAAACCCCTTTTTGGTGCAATTGTGTTTTGTTTGGGGGTGAGATTGCTGAAGATTTGGAATATGAAAAATTGTTGCACATGAATACAAAATGTTTTCCTAATCTGAAATTCGAATATTCCATTCAACTGTAGATGATCAATAAATTATAGCACAAAACTTCTTGTTAGATCAATAAATTAATGAATGCATATATCGACTCAAAGGCTTCACTTGACACAACTGTTTTAAGTAGGATTTTTGGCACTAGAATTTTGACAATATAACTTTAGTCAAACAATGAATATTTGAAACAAAAGCACTTTTAACTTTCATAAAGTACTTTAAACTTCGGAAAAGTCATTTAAACACACTCTAAGTATATATTTGGGAAACACTATAATTTCTTTTAAATTTAGTGGTTAAAGTCAAATACTTCTGATAACCACACACTTTGTAGGACCCGCAACTACTTAGTATATATTTGAGATAAAATATAATTACTTTTTAATTTAATAGTCGAAGTCAAATAATAATTTAAGCATACATTTTGTAGAACACAAAACTACTGCTCACATATCCGCAACTCATTTATATCACCTTTCAATAACACCAAATAAAAAAGACACATGGAATTCATCAGTATGTACAAAGAATCTTAAAGTTTTCTATTATTTTCTTTTCTATTGTGTATTATGTATATAAATTTACACCACAATTTTTGTTAAAAGGCTTGCCTTTTAATTGCAATGAAAGTTATTAACCTTATTTTTTGCATTTATGTTACCAGTTTTTTGTCATTAACCTTCTGATAATTAACACATCTTGACCTTGAAGATAGCAAAAAAAAAAAAAAAAAAAAAATCGTTAGTAAAGCTAAAAAAAATTATTTGCCATTCGTATTTTCTACATGTAAAATAATAATATATACAAATTTTGATAAAATATTTTCCTCACTCTAACATAACATGTAGTCAGAAAAGCGTCACCAAGATAAAATATGTTAACTAATTGAAGTAGATAAGAATGCGACAAAAAAGTTGGAGACATAAGTGCAAAAATGTGTAAAAATTGTGATATGAATATAATTTATACAGGATGAAAAATTACCCTTTAAGAGAAGTCACAAGCAAATCATGTGTATTTTTTACAGCAAAGGGACCCACATATGCAAATTTCCTTTTCTTATCTTTTTCTTTTTTTCTTTATTATCCTGAACAAGCAGAAATCTGCTATTTGCTGATGAGATTTCCAGCCAAGTTCATGATAACTTAAATAGAATCTTGAGAATATGATGGATATATTCAAAGTGGAATTCTTTGTGTAAGTTGATGATTTCTCGTTCATTGTGGTCCACTTACCATATCAAAATGACACCATGAAAAGATTGTCTGTACATAATATATAGTACATAGGTGGTGCCTTGGTTGTGATCGCAATATTATGGTTGTGCACGTAAATCGAAAGTTTGAAGAATTGAAAGCCAAATTGACTTTAATTCAGTTCACTCGACTCGAGAATTGACTTCTAATTTGATCATGATTAAACTTTTGGTTATGAATTTAATTCGAGTCAACATATGATCCGATTAGAAGATGACGTTAAATTCGCAATCACACAATTATGAAAATAATAGTGGCCTACAAAACTCACTAAAATCTATCTTAATTAATAGCCACCTAAAGTGAGTGAGATTCTTTTGTTACTTAATAAAACCAAATGAAAGCATATAAACTAAAGTAAATAAAACGAAAAGGACTATCCTAGTAAAGAGCACATAAATAAAAGACAATCCGGTGGACTATTCGGTAGGCAAAGCTATGGGGTCAAAAAGCAATTTAAAACTTTTAAAGATTTGACACTGACAACTGAATCCACTTCAAATTGGCCATCAAAATTGACTGGCCTAAGAATTGTGGTCATGTAAAGAGTGATTCAGTCAATGTTAGGTGTTTACAGGCAGGCCTGCTGGGATTTTGATCCTAGTACCGTTAGGTTGAAGAGGAAGAAGACGAATTTAGAATTGTGTTAGAAAGTAGGAAAATGAAATGCCATTAGGGGAGATGAATTGTTCAAATTCGACTTCAATTCCCTTTTTTTTTTTCGATAACATATTTTTCTCGTTTTTGTAAGAGGCGAGACTTGATGGATCAAGTGATGCTTTATTTTGATTGAAATTGACGTTTCTTTAAGTTAGATTGATTAAAAGATATGTAACCATAGTTAAGTGGCGTGTTTTAGTGATATACAAAAAGGGTTACGCTCAATCGATTGAGTATTAAGGAATTTCGAGAATAATGCTGTTAGAATTTGGATGTAACCCGAATTCTATTGAAGATTCTATTTGAGCTTTATTGGGAGCTGGTAGTATGATTTGAAGAAATTTTGAAGGAGTTCAAGTTGGAATAGGAGAAGGAATCGTGCAACGGGCTCGCTACCCGCTCAGGAGCCGCCCGAGCGCCCATAACAGGGACTTAGCGCTCGCTAAGCGTCTAGAACCATTTGAGTGGCGTTCTTATCTTGGAAATCCTTGTTCCCATTTTTTGACAGTTTCTTAAATTATATTTTATCCCAAACACTCCATTATTATTTAGACATATTATATTAGGACTTCACATTATCTTAGACTCTTCTTTTTATTATAAATATGAGGAGTAAACCCCTTGAAAAAATTATCATTACATCTACACAATTTGTAATCCTCCATATTATTGATATTAGTGAATTTTTCTCTTCTACCCGTGATTTTTTCCCGAATTGGATTCCACGTAAATCTTGTGTTCTTGTTTTACTTTTTCATATTGCTAATTCCCGCTTTGTTTATATCAATATGATATCGGAGCGATGTTTGATTTTGTGTGATGACAACTATGAAAAATATTATTTCGCTTTTAGATTGCAACACTAGATTTTTGTTATGACAAATGAAGATGCGAGTAGTGTTCGCTCAGATAGACTTTGATGATACTTTGAGATTTGATAAGATCTCCTTGTCTTGGACACTGGTGGAGAAATAACGTAAGAATCGAAAGGTCCTATCTCAAATTCATCTTCATCTATCGAATCATATTCTTTAGGACGTTTGAAAGGAGAAAACCATTGTTGTCTTAAGATTGAAATAAGAGCAATTACTCATGATGAAAAGTCTAATAAGTAAATTGCACTTGAAGCAACGATTATATTCTAATCGTTTGACAGAAAGCAGATCTCTAGAATACTACTTAACTGTTTTTAAGGAAATTGTCGTTGATATGGAAACTTGGATATTAAGTATGACGAAAAAGATTTATGATTGATTTGATATCATTGCCTACTACGTATATGTCTTTCAGATTTACTATTTTGTATAGTCATGATACTCTCACCATTAAAGAAGTATACGATGCTCTGTTTTCAAAAGAGAAAGAATTTTGTTGGATTTGAGGCTCGTAGAGAATGCCTTGTTATTCATAGCATAGTTATAAAACTCAGCCTAGCCCAGCCGGTTGGACCGAAAAACCGGTGGCTCAGACCTTTGACCAGGCATGGCAGATTAATTTGATAAAAATGTACTTGACTCGGTTAAAATCGGGCTTTGACCGAGTTAACCGGCAATTTTCTCGGCCTGATTGATCGGTTTGATTGGATTTTGAAATCTTCTAAAAAAAATTTTGAATCCAAGGGAATTGAACCTTGGTCCTCTAAGAAAAAAATGAATTCATCACCACTTGAACATACAATGCTTTAGTATTACTTGTGTTCAATAACTTATATCTATCTAATGAATCATTTATAGCTTTTGTAAAAATATTCTTTTAAAAACCTTTTGTCTAACATTTTACTTTATTTTGTAGATCTAAATAATTAGTGAAAAATAAATTAAAAATTTTAATTTTACCCCTAAAAAAATTTGTACTTTAATTTTTTTTGTAGGTTTATATGCAATGACCAGTCGGTTGAATCACTAGGTCATCGGTTAAACCACTAACCCATTGACCCGCTGCATTGTCCGGGTCTGTATTCGGATCGAGTTTGACAACTATGATTCATAGTGATTATGTGAGGACCAGGTCAAAGTATAATTACAACAATAAAATTTGTAATTACTGTAAGAAAAAGTGGCACATTAAATATGATTTCTATAAGTTATAAAATAAGAAAAATTAACTACTGCTAATCAAAAGGGAAAACAACCAGAAAATTCTGGTGAAGCCAGTATTGTAAAAGATTGCTACAGTGATGGAGAACTTTTAGTTATTTTTGACAGTGACTCGAAACGACGAGAATTGGATTCTTGATGGCTTGCATGTTTCACATGTGCCCTAATCGGAATCAGCTTTCAACATATAAAACAGTTCTAAAAGTGTTGTTATGGGGTGAAATAATGCATCTTGTAAGATAGTCGGTATTGGAAGGGTCAGAACTAAGATGTTTGATGGGATGGTCAGAACACTTGGCGATGTGAGTCATGTTCCAGATTTGAAGAAAGTTTTATCTCTTTGAGTACTCTTAACTCAAAAGAGTACAAGTATACTGGTGAAGATGAAGTCCTGGAGGTTAGTAAAGGTGCATGTATTGTGATGAAGGAGTAGAGAAGGTCTCGATTATATATCTTGCTGGGTTCTACAAAATCTTTTGATACAAATCATTAGAAATTAAGCATTCGGGTGGAAGAGATAAAGAGTTTTGATGGAAGATTTTTTTTTCTGAAGAGTTAAGTTTTGTCCCTTGCAGTAAAATTTGTATCAAGGTGAAGATCTATTAGAATTTGGGTGCGACCAGAATTCTATTTGAGATTTATTGGGAGTTGATAGTATGATTTGAATAAGTCTTAAAGGAGTCCAAGTCGGAATAGCTAGGAGAAAGAATTGTGCAACAACGATCGCTACCTGCTCAGGAGCTGCTCGAGCGCCAATAACAGGGACCCAGCGCTTGCTAAGCGCCATGCTGCCGCTCGAGCGGTGATCTTATCCGAAAAATCCTTGTTCGCATTTTTTAACAATTTTTTAAATTCTATTTTATTCCAAACACTCCACTATTATTTAGATTTATTATATTAGGACTCCACCTTATCTTACTCTTCTTTGTATTATAAACACGAGGAGTAAATCTCTTGAAAAAATCATCCTTACATTCAACACAATTTGTAATCTTCCATATTATTGATATTAGTGAATTCTCTTCTTCTACCTGTGATTTTTTCCCAAATTGGGTTTTCGCATAAATCTTGTGTTTTTGTTTTATTTTTCATAATATCAATTCCCGCTTTACTTCTAACAAATGCTAAGTAACTAAACTGAAGTGTCTTATATTTGGAGGACAAAAATATTTGGTTTGAGGTTCCATTTTAAACGATTAATATTATTAAGAGGAGTATACAAACCGTTGTACATTGATTGTTTTCGCCCTTGACATGCTCTAGCAAAAAATTGGCTTATTGGAAAATATCATTTTTTGAAGTTTGACTGCGCATTTGAATTTTAGACGAATCAAATTACTCAATTATATATTTTGTGTTCTAAAATCATATCAAGTCTCAGAATACCACATTAAAAAGCTAGCCTCATTAAAAGGAGTAGTTCGGCACCTTATATTAATTAAAATTATCATATAAAAAATTATAAGCAATGTGAAATTTTACAGATTTCTACTAGTAAAGGAGAACTTTTGTTGGCTGTTTTCCAATGGAAAAGTAGTGTAGAAAGCAAAATTCAATAACTAAAGGATAAAACACTTTCTTTGTTGGATGTACCCAATTCCTTCTTTATTTGATTTTTGTCTTTTGCTTCGAAATTTTGCAGACTAATTCCTTGATTTCAATTCTATACCTTATCCTTGTTTAGTAGCAATTAAAATTTAGATTTTAATTTAAGTTTAAGTCAACGATAAATTATAATCACTCATTTTATGAGAGACGCAACTTTTCAACCATGCATTTCATCAACTTTTTTATCAAAATCTACTAAAAATCTAATTTTAATCCCCATCGAATATGGATCTTATGTTATCATTACTCTATTGAGTGCATAACAAAATTGAATAGTATTGAAGAAATAATGTTATGTGCTATTCAATCAATACGCACTCAAATATCATAATTATTTGCACGTGTTTATGCTATACTCAATGAATAGTGTACTGATGCAAGTTACCCACATCAAATCACTCATCTTTGGATATACTTCCGTCCATCACAAAAGTTACCTGTATTTGGATTAAACAAGCATTTATTGCCTTATCTAAACAACTTCCACCACCTCCATAATAAACCCATTAACAAAAAAAGAACAAAATATCTAAAGATAAGATAAAAAGAAGAAAATGAAACGAGCATTAAAGAGTATTATATAGAAGTTCACATGGAGACTGGAGTAATATATTTTCATACATATTATTATCGACTTGTACAAGCGACTTCGGGGATACATTAGATAAGATGGACTTCACAACATTAAACCATAGTATCAGGACAGATTAAGCACCTGCAATCTCGTTGATTACATTGTCTAGTCCTATTCGGTATTGTATATCAACCACGTGCTGACTCATTGTTTAACAGCATGAAGCTCAACATCAAAACCAGGTTTTTCTTCTTCATCGATCCATACCCTACTCTTGTATTGATACTGACGAGCAACGTAGAGAAAGTATACGAAATTCAACACTCCCAATGCAGCAATGAGAAAGTAGAAATTTTCAACTTTTCCAGCATTAATATCTTTAGTCAACCAATCAGGTTGCCCATTTTTCCCCCTAGTCACATTGTGCACAATATTCACCATTAGAGCACTAAGATAATTAGCCCCAGCAACAGTAACGGAGAACAAAGAATTAGCCACACTGCTCATATTTTCAGGGAACTCCTTGTTATAAAACTCAATCTGTCCAATAATATTAAATGCCTCAGCAAATCCCATAAGTATCAACTGTGGAGCAAGCCACATGACTGATATTGGTGCAACCCCGTCATGTCCACCATGCTCTAGAGCTGACGCTCGTCTCTTTCGCTCGGCTAATCCCGAGGCAACCATAGCAAAAATTGAGAAAACAATCCCAATTCCCATTCTTTGGAGTAAAGTTATACCCCCTTCAACTTTAGTGACTTTTCTAAGGGCGGGTACAACAACCCTGTCATATAATGGAAGCCATACCCCTATTGTAATCATGGATATAACCGAAAGGGTTCCAGCAGGAATTTGAAAATGGGGGCCCAAATGGCGATCCATTTTTATGGCTTGGGACAGTGTAAATGTGCCTTGTTGGGCCATTGAAAGGAAACAGATTATGCCAGAGGCCCATACTGGGATTATTTTTAATAGGCATTTAACTTCTTCAATTTGTTGGATGCTGCATAATCTCCAGGGTTTGGCATTGGAGCCATCTGGCTGTAATTCACCTTCCACTATTATTGCAGCTCTGTTCAAGAACCTAAATTAACAATAGAAAATATCAGCATCGAGCGTTAGCCAATCACCCATTTATGAAAATTCCGTCCCTTTGATAGAAAAATAAAGGATTAAGCTGCTTGTACACCAGGTGTACATACACATCTCTCACATGAATAGTGGCGTGAATATTTTATTGTGTGTGAGACCCTCTCCATGTGAAGGGGTGTAAAAGATTGTGTGAATGATTATGTACATGTAGCATGATTGAAAAATAAATTTGCTATGTATACGTGTTTTATTAGGCATCTCAAAATTTTTGTATCAAATCATTCGACGTGTTGTAGGACTGGAGCTACAATGGGAACACTAGACTTTATTTGTGTCTTTTTGATTTGTACTATGTACACAACACAATGAGTGGAGTCTACAGACTTTAAAGGGGTCCCACTATTTTCTGTTGTATTAGGCTGACGGCCATGATCTCTTTTTATCTTGTCATTATCAAATACTTGAAAATATGACAAAAATAATAACTTGCTTTTAAATGCAAGCTTTGGAGTTTTCTAAACATGTGAATTGTGGCTCGAGACTCTTCCACATGAGTGTTGGCCATGGTCATGTATGATGGCATGTTTGGTTAAAAATTACTTAAAAGTAACTTTGAGTATTTACCTGTACTTCTTGGTTAAAGAGAGTTTTTTCACAATGGAACCCTCCTTCAATGGTGGATCATAGAAAATTCCGTGAACATCTCCTTCATTTGGAAGCTTAAGCTTGCGTTTCTTATAGGCCGCAGCTAGAGATTGCGCGATGCCGGAAAATATGCTACCCTCGGGTTTTACGTGCACGTAAAGTCTCGTCCCGATAAAAAATAGCACGATGGAGCATACCATGAGCATGGTTGGGATGGCAAAGCCCCATGCCCAACTCACTGAATCTTGAATATAAACCACAACAGTGAGTGCAAAAACCAATACGAAGGTAAATGTGAGGTAATACCAATTAAAGAAGCTATTAATTCCCTTTCTTCCTTCCTCAGTGTTGGGGTCAAATTGGTCCACCCCAAAAGGGATGCTGCACGGCCGAATGCCGCCACCGCCGATGGACAGAAACACTAAGGCAATGGCCAAAACGGCAAACTGCAATGTCGTAGGACCCATGCAGTCATGGCCTTGTGATGCATTACATGGAGGTGGAAGCAATTGAGGGATCCATGCTATAAGGGTCAAAGTCATCATTCCCTGTCCATCAAGGGATCAAAAATATATCAAAATTCCAAAAAATAAAAATAAAAAATTCCAATGAATAACAAAAAAATAATTACATAGTTTTCCCCAAATTTAAGGATTATTTAATTGTATTGGGTGATAACAATTAAGATAATTAAGTAATTAAATACTCTTTCCGGTGTATTCTAAGAATTTTGGAACAACAATGAAACCAACGGTTAATTGTTTCTAATATAAAATTGATTTCAAATTATTGAAAATTACTGTATGGTATAATTAAACAATCAGTAGCAAAAAGGATGTCAATGTCTAACCAATAGACATAATTAATTAATATATTGAGCAAATAAATCTTTCCTATATTTGTGTATTCTACAATTCATAATCAATCTTTAAATTAATTATATTTCATCCCATGAGAAACGGTTATGCCTAACAAAAATAGTGACTGATTGTGAAACAATATACATTTTTAGGAGACTGATCCTACGACCATTTTTGTCATATCTTTTCAGCATCGATATGTGTGAAATAATAATCAAAACTCTCTCTCTCTCTCTCTTTCGTCGTGTAGTAGGAGGATGCAAATGTTATCTGAAATTTATGGAGCGTGAAAACGAGCAGGTAATTTTTTTTTATCCCAGAAAAATACTCCGAGTAACGAGTGCCTCATGTCTTGGATCGAGTTAAACGTACCAAGAGAGAACCAAATTGAGCATAAGCAATTGTCTTGAACCTGCCCAAGTGGGTATCTGAAAGATATGCACCAACCAAGGGAGCAAAATTTGTGACACCAGACCATATGCTAGTCACATTTGAAGCGGTAACTTGATCCATATGGTACTGTGTCAACAGGAACACCATGAAATTTGCCAATAGCCCCACTGAAGCTAGCCTCTCAAATGTCTCATTTCCTGCAAAAATAAACTAATTGGCCGTCAATCTTTTCAAAAAGTGAATATGAAAAAAATAAACGTTAAACAAGATTTTAACTCTTTTTTTCATCGTATTAAAAAGTGTATATACGTGCAGATGAGTGTAATGACAATTTGACAAGTGTTCATGCATAGATCAACTTTGCACATGTCAGTTGGTGAGTGCATCTTTTGTGTTTGTGTGAGAGAGAAACCTAAGACAAATGGCATGGCCTTCCATCCACCGGGCTTTCTCCTGGCGGTCTTTGATTCCGGCAAATCGCCGCCGTGGTACTTCTCTTTATCATCATATTCACTTTCCGACGACTGCGGAGACTTGTAAGAAGATACAGGGAAGCCTTTAGTGCAGCAAGCAATCCAAGAACAAGTTAATTTCTTCTGTTTACTCTGTGAATTCTCCATCTTTGCTTAGAAAATCTCTCTTTCTTTCTTTCTCTCTCTCTCTTTCTCTCTCTAGCTATATCGTCTATGGGCTCTCATACTATGTGCAGTATGTGTGCTCAAGTGTGTGTATTTATAGAAACATTTGAGTCAAGGGAAAGAAACAAAAATACCGTCACAAGGAGGCAATAGTGCAATTTTTAATACTATAGTAATTGTGATGTTGCCATGTTTGGCTCTGCTTAAAAAAAAAAATCACTTATATAAGTTATAAATATTAGTTTAGAATTAAAATAATTAATTTTTTTATTTTTATTTTTTTAATGTGATCCAACCATCATAGTGATATAGTATTTAAACTGTGAAATAAAAATGTAAAACAACTTGAAATTTATTTTTAAAAAAATTATGGGATATTTTCATAAATGTCACTA
>CAIGRT010133065.1:0-16410 GCA_903798405.1 Fraxinus platypoda
AGGGGGCTTAACGAAGTTGGAAAAAAGTTAGGTGTCCGGAACATGTTAAGGGGATGGCGGGCTGATCTTATCTGTCTACAAGAAACAAAGTTAGAGGTCGTCTCGAGGGCTGTTGTGTGTTCTTTATGGGGGGGAAAGCATGTCGGGTATCAGTTTCTTGGAGCGTCAGGGGCATCAGGAGGTATGAATCTCAAACATTCGACGGTAATCTCTAATCGTTCCATCTTGCTTCAACACCAGGAATTTCTCAAGAGATCCTTCTTGCGATGGCCGGAATCTATTATGCAGTAGGAGTTTCAGATCTCCCCAACTCCTCAACAGCTATCGACTAACCTCCCATCGATACCAATCCAGAGCCTCACCCTCAAAACAGACGGCAGTAGCCTCAATCTTCTCCCAATCTGTGAGCTGATTCATGTTGAAATACCTCTCCGCATGAAAAATCCTACTGTCCAGATCTTCCCCGTTGAAAACTGGCATTTCCAACCGGCGGCATTGATTGTCCATTATCCCAGTTTCCTCACGGTGCAGGTCCTGTCCTCTCCCCAGTATCATTAACTTGTTGCAGTTCATCGGAATTTGTAGGAGATGTCGGTGAATTGGATGAAACTCTTTTTTCATTCCTTTCTCTCTCCTGTACATCCCACTTCTTCGTTACCATATCGAATTTCTCCATTAATCCAGCCATGTCTCATTGGATCTCCAATTTCATTGTACCCATTCCGTCCTGCAATTCATCGAACCTCGTTTCCAACAGTGCCACTCTATCTGTAAGTGTCATTTTCCCAGTAAACGTGCTCTGATACGAGATTGATAGAACCCCAGTTGCTGTAATTTAATAGATGAATTCCTTCACTCGAAATCTGCAAGAAAACAGCTAAGAACACCGAGAGATTACACATGGTTTATGAAAATGATTGATTGAACTTTAAAATAACAGACAAATTCCAAGGCTATTACAGAGGCCTGGTCTCTCCCCCCTCTAATTGAAAGTTTAAGCCTACCCACATTCCCCTCCCATCCACAATTTATTCATTTCCCTTTCTCCAGCACTATGACCATTATACCCTCTATTAAGTAACTGAAGCTGAGTTGGCATCCCTCACGTTGGTTGTAACCACTCCCTTCTTCTTCCTTGCATGTGTCAATCTTATGGGTGGTCTATCACCGACAAATTAAATGTTTAAGGGAGGTTGGATGCTATAATGTCATTAGTGCTGGGTATACTAGAAGAGAAAGCTTTCACAGTATCAATTAACCTGTATGAGAGACAATTATTGTTATTTCAAGTATCTGAATTATCCTGGAGTTTCCAAGGGCACTCTCCCTTCTCTTTCATTCGAAAGTGAATGCATCCTTTCGTGCTTTTCTCTAAATTTTAATGTGTAATTACATTATTCCTGTATAGCTTATTCACCTTGAATGTTTCTCCAATTATGTTAGTTACCATACGGCTAGTGCTGTGTTTTTAATTTCTGTTCTTGTTTACCATTAGAGCCATACACTTGGCCTTACCATCTTTATTTTGTTTCTAGACGTGAAGAATCATTGCCCATATTCAAAAGAAGGCTTTTGGGTGACTTGCTGGACTTCTCTGCAAGAGAACTACGGGATCAGGTGATTTCATGTTTTTGTCTACATAATTCCAAGTTCTTTTTTTTCCCCATAAACTTCATATTCTTTCATCTTCGCTCTTTCCAAGTTATTGATTGAAATTAACGACTTTAAGAATGAAGCTCAGATGATGGAAATAATGTTTCTCCAGGAGAGGTTCAGCATTTCAAGAAGCTTATAGTCATTTGTCTTGTCTTTTTAAACAACAAAGTAACTCATATTAACTTGATAAGCTCATTTATGACTTTTCTTAGAAATGTCGTTATCTGTAATTTGTCAACCCTTTCAGTTTTGGCACACCTTTAACTGAATGTCTTCCTCTTTTATTGCTCATTTTTGTTCTTTTGCTCTATGTTTTAGGAATTTTAAGTTTCATTTGAAGAATCTTGTATGTAATTGCATGTTATATCTTCCTATATTATAATAATGTCTAAATGCTAGCTGTTTTATTACTGCAGACTCAAGTTATTGCTGCAGCAGCAGCTGGTGTGGCAGCTGAGGGATTGTCACCTAAGGATGCAAAGTTGCAAGCAGAGAATGCTGCCCAGCTTTCTGTAGCTTTGGTTGAGAATGCAATTGTGATTTTGATGCTTGTTGAAGACCATTTACGATTACAAAGCAAACTTTATAGTGCTTCACGTTTGCCAGCTATATCTCCTTCCCCTCTTTCAAATATTTTGCCCGTGGGCAACCACTCTTCAACTGCAGTGGGCGGAGAAACTCTTGAACCGGTGAATACTTGTAACTCAACATCTAGTAACTCTAAAGGACTCTCTCTTGATGTATGTATGCAACTAGATTGATCATTTTACACATGTCTTGCCTGGACACAGTTAATTGATACACTCTCTTTTGACATATATATATCAGCTAGATTGAGTATTTTACACATAACTGGCCTGCACACAGTTAATTGATACACTTGCTTTACGTCTGTTTTTCTATCATTCCTTTTCATGTCAGGTTTTATCTCAGTGGATATGCTTTTTTTCTTTTCATATTATTTTTTATTTTCTTCTCTCATCTTGGGTTGACAATGCTCCTTCATTAAATGGTTTCAGAGTATAGTGAGCATACTTCATCATTCAGACTGCATGTATGAATAAGCTTAGCCTGCATCTCTGTGCAAATATTATGTGTACCTGTCAGTTTGATGGCTATGATTCCAATGTTCTGTGTTTGACATGTTTTATACCATTTCTCATGGAAGAGCACAAATTTGTATTGGATTAAATTTCACCTCTTCTTATATTATTTCAAATCATCATGCTTCCTTGTAAAATCTAAACTCTATCTCGCTGTGAACCAGGTTCTTGCTTCAATGGCTGATGCTAATGGGCAAATTTCTTCAGCAGTAATGGAACAGCTTACTGCTGCTGCTGCAGCAGAACCTTACGAAACAGTTAACTGTGCTTTTGTATCATATGGAAGCTGTGTTGTAGATTTAGCAGAAGGATGGAAATACAGGAGTCGACTGTGGTATGGTGTTGGCCTTCCTTCAAAGGCATCAGAGTTTGGTGGTGGTGGCAGTGGCTGGGAATCTTGGAAATGTGCACTGGAGAAAGACGCTAATGGAAACTGGATTGAGCGTCCGTTAATAAAAAAGTCAGTTGCAATGCTTCAAGCATTACTATTAGATGAATCCGGGCTTGGTGGTGGTCTTGGTATTGGAGGAGGATCTGGTACTGGAATGGGAGGCATGTCACCACTTCACCAGTTATTAGACAGTGACCAACCATTCCTATGTATGCTCCGGATGGTGCTTGTTTCATTGAGGGAAGACGATGAAGGTGATGAGCTCATGCTAACTATGGAAGATAGGTCGCTGGGGAATTTTGGTGGACAAACCAGCAGTATTGCATCTTTTGATTCAAACACCCAAATGTCAATGGGAAAACCACGAGCTTCATTGCTGTGGAGGTATTACCCATACCGATACTTCTGGTCAAGATAACCTCGTCTAACAGCTCGTATTGCTGCCATTACATTATTTGTCACTGAAAACTGTTGTGATTTATCTTGACTGCAAGGATCGTGGTTTATGAGTTCTGTCTCATGACTCAAAACTTATTTTGAATGAAACTGATATATAATTAATGTTCTACTTGCCCAGGAAATGCCTCTTCATGCTTTTCACTACATATTTTGAATGAAACTGATTAATAATTAATGTTGTGTACAGTGTGTTATCTCCTATCCTGATAATGCCTATTTCTGAGTCAAAAAGACAGCGAGTTTTGGTTGCATCATGCGTTCTATATTCTGAGGTCAGTTTATACCATTGTTGGCCTGGTCTTGTTGGTTTTAACATTTGTTTTTGTAATTCTTATACATTTATTTCCTGATTTTATTCCTATGGCCCTTATAACATAATGTTTTTCATATTTTTCTTGCATCGATGGCAGTTGTTTCTTTCCCTTGTGTTGTTATCTTAGTGTTTCATTATTCTTGCAGGTGTGGCATGCTATTGGCAAGGACCGGACCCCTCTGCGCAAACAGTATCTAGAGGTCATTTTACCTCCATTTGTTGCTGTTTTAAGAAGGTGGCGACCCCTTTTGGCAGGAATTCATGAACTTGCTACTGCAGATGGTATAAATCCTCTTGTTGCTGATGATCGTGCCTTGGCTGCAGATGCTTTGCCTATTGAGGTCACTGTGCTAAAAGTCTTATTTGAATTATAATACTTTTGTCTATTTTTTCACAGAAGTTTGTCTCAAAATATAGAATCCCATCAAGAAGGGGTCAGGGTAGATAGTAGTACGTTCAGCATATGACACCATCTGCTTACCTGCTATTCATGTCCCCACCTAGATATTTGGACCGCCTCACCTTATATAACCAGATATATGCATTAATAATATGGTGTCTAACATTTTAGGATCAATTTTAAAATGAATATTGCTTGATGTACTCTGCTCATAATAGCTTTTCATCCACAAGCAAGAAATTAAACGTATAAAAATTGTACATATAAAGGACTGTTAAGGAGGTTTACTTATCTTTAATCCTTAGCTATTTACATTTTAAATAACAAATGAAGATGTCCCTTGCTGCCCACGAAGTCAATGTGCCAAGAGTCCCTTATCATTACCATTATTGAGAAACTTCAACATACTCATTTTGTAATGTTCTTTTCATTTTTTAACCACCTAGACATAATTTAAATATCGAACTAAACCATTGTTTTATTAAACTACAGTTTTTTTATCAAGTAAATGAAAACATAAAAATTACTAAAAACAAACAGAAGTACACAAAGAAAACTTAGTGCTATTTACCTTAATTTCCTCTAGATAGTTTTGTTTTCGATTAGTGCATCATGATGTTTACCCAATAATCAATACCCAAACTGCGATAATGGGGTTAGCTTAGCTAAATTGTATTATTATTATTATAAGAAGGTCAAAAATCTATTAATGTTAAACAAATCAAATAGATCAAACACCTAAATGACATAATCGTACACTATGAGACATACATACATATATATAAGTTGAATGTTGCCACAACCACATATGATCCCAATATGCAAAGACCACCTTTGAAAAGTTGTCAACTGTTGCACCATAATGATATGGTTTGGGTTTCATCTAAGACTATTCCATAATTTATCTGTTTTATATTTTTCAGTAGCTGCAACTGTCTAGTCATATCTCCCTCTCATTTTTGTATATGTGCAAGAAAACAAATTAGCTTTTTCTTTTAACATGCTGTTTGAACTATTTTTTTTTTTTTTGGAACCTTCTAGATTTTTTACTGATTGCTTTAGATTCCCATTTGAATCCAATGTCTGAACATTTAATTTTCACCCTTTAGGCTGCTCTTGCTATGATATCTCCTAGCTGGGCTGCATCTTTTGCATCACCTCCTGCTGCTATGGCATTGGCGATGATTGCCGCTGGTGCCTCTGGAGGAGAAACCACTCCTCCTCCAACTTCTTCACAGCTGAGGCGCGACTCTTCATTGCTGGAGCGGAAAACAACTAAACTTCATACTTTTTCAAGCTTTCAGAAACCTTTGGAGGCACCTAATAAATCTCCAGCTGCTTCCAAGGACAAGGCTGCTGCAAAAGCTGCTGCCCTGGCTGCTGCAAGAGACCTTGAACGCAATGCAAAGATTGGTTCAGGACGAGGTCTCAGTGCTGTGGCAATGGCTACATCAGCGCAGAGACGGCAAAAAAGTGATACAGAACGGGTTAAGAGATGGAATGTTTCTGAAGCCATGGGAACAGCCTGGATGGAATGCTTGCAGTCAGTTGATTCAAAATCCGTGTATGGAAAGGACTTCAATGCTCTATCCTATAAATATGTTGCTGTCCTCGTAGGAAGTTTAGCTTTGGCTAGAAACATGCAACGATCTGAGGTATAATTTATGTTATTTAAATTATCCATACATACTTGTGTAATCACAGGTTACAGCTGTTCTAAAGTTTCTTTTTATGGGTTTAGGTTGAGAGGAGGTCTCAAGTTGATATAATAGCTCGGCACCGGTTATCCACTGGAATTCGTGAGTGGCGCAAGCTGATTCACTGCTTGATCGAGATGAAATGTCTTTTTGGACCTTCTTGTGATCATTTATACAGTTCTCAACACGTATGTTACTGGTTATCTTTGATTTCTCTATTGTAAATATTTGCAGACTAACTTACTTTAAAACAATGGAAATGCAGGTTTTCTGGAAGCTAGATTTTATGGAAAGTTCTTCAAGGATGAGGAGGGTTTTGCGGAGGAACTACCAAGGTTCAGATCACTTTGGCGCTGCTGCAGATTATGAAGATAATGTAGTGCAGAAGCATGGGAAAGATAAAGTCACAAGTCCATCCAAAGCTTCTATCTTAGCTGCAGAAGCTATCTCGATTGAGGTAGGAAATGAAGAGGAAGAGCAAGGTGATGTCCATTTGGATGGTAGCCCAAATGGTATAGAACAACGTGGTGAATTTCAGACAAGATCATCTGGATCAGCTGAACAACCACTGCAAATGACATCAGACTCTAGAGATGCTCCAGTGACTAACGACCCAGTGTTGCCAATAGCATCAGCTGTTGCCCCGGGCTATGTTCCTAGCGAACATGATGAAAGAATAGTTCTTGAGCTCCCATCATCAATGGTTCGACCACTAAAGGTTCTGAGAGGAATTTTTCAAGTAAGTTCTGCATACCTAAATACTGAAACTGGTCTTGCTACAAATTATACATTTGCACTGGCTACTAGACATTTTCATGAATGATATTCTTTCTCATGGATTGACAACTAAATACTGAAACTGATCTTGTAACAAATTATATACGTGCATTAGCTACTATACACTTTCATAAATGATATTCTCTTATGGACAAGATACGAAATTCTAAATTATGTTCGACTGGCTTTTTGCCGTTTCCTTTTTTGCCATGCCATCTTAGCAGAACATCTGTTTTTGTCGCACCATGCTGAAATTCAACTTATACACTGTACAAAGTCATAGCTTGTTACTGAATGTTTCTATTCTCAGATAACAACAAGAAGAGTCAATTTTATTGTTGATAACACGGAGAGGAATGACATGGGAGATGGTTTGGACAGCAAGAATGCGAACAGGGTTCAAGAGAAGGATCACAGCTGGTTGATATCATCACTTCATCAAATATATAGCAGAAGGTGATAGTGACTCTCTTTTGCCATTCAAAGCATGAGTTTTTTTATGGACGGTTTAAATTATAAGTAGATAAAAAATGAGTGGTGGATAAGTGGATAGTACTTGTGGATCCATCAAAATATGTAGATAAAAAGTTATTCGAGTGTTTTAAATAGTTTATAAAGGCTTACCCATTCGTGCATCTATTATTTTGAGTGCAAGCGTGGATTTGATGGTGCATTATGCATATTGCAATTATTTTAACTGGAAAATCTAACTTAGAATGACTGTTCTTACAGATATCTTTTGAGAAGAAGTGCACTGGAATTGTTTATGGTTGACCGATCAAACTACTTCTTTGATTTTGGGGTATGTCTTTTTAAAACATTTTCTAATTGCTGGGCTTGAGCCCTTTTAACTAACTTCATATATATCCATATTTTGGTTATGTTCTCTTCTGTAGGCCACTGATGGACGAAGAAATGCATATCGAGCTATTGTTCAAGCTCGTCCTCCTCATTTGAACAATATCTACCTTGCAACTCAGGTTTTTTACCATCTGATCCCTTGCTACCTCTCTTGCAAACATCACAAGCAATTATGCACTTCATGATGCATATATGATTGTCGATATATCCATGAACTTGTATATACACATGATAAGGAACATTTTAGATTAGTTTTAGTTATTTTATGCTGTATATATTAAATTATATTTATCTTTCCTCTTTCGTAGAGACCTGAACAACTTTTAAAAAGAACTCAGCTTATGGAACGTTGGGCTAGGTGGGAGGTATGTTAGAGTTTAACCTTGGACAATTCATTTATTGTTAACTTTCCCAGTTCGCCAATATACATATATAGCAAATGCTAAGTAGTAAATCTTTTGCAGATCAGCAATTTTGAATATTTAATGCAGCTTAATACACTGGCTGGACGTAGTTATAATGACATTACACAGGTAGACTGTTTACTGAGATTATTTCCATCACTGAACCCAACAACAGAAAAGAATTTATGCTTCTATTACTAAATTCCATTCTTATGTGCAGTATCCTGTATTCCCATGGATCCTTTCTGATTACAGCTCACATTATTTGGATCTTTATAATCCTGCTTCTTATCGAGATCTCTCAAAGGTGGTGCAATTTCGAAATTTGCTTCTGAAGTTATTATAGATTTCAAATTGTCAGCTAACTGTGTATGTGAGTACTTTTGCAGCCCATTGGTGCATTGAATGCTGATAGACTAAAGAAATTCCAAGAGAGATACTCCAGTTTTGATGATCCAGTCATTCCCAAGTTCCATTATGGTTCACATTATTCTACAGCTGGAACAGTAGGTTTTCTCTTTATTTATTGGCTGTTTGTAACATGAGTTGCACAGTTCTACTGTTGAAATATATGGTCCTGTAACTTTGAATGCACATATATCGCACTGCATGTATTTTGTTGGAATAACATATCCAATACCATTTCTGTGCATACGTGAACACGAGCCTCAGGATTTGCGGCAAGTCTCTCGCCAAGAGTAATGTATTGGTAATCGTTGTTATAATTGCTTCTCAAGATTTGACCAAAATAACATTGCTTCATCAGACATCATCAAAATGAAGGAAATATCCTACGGTCTAACTTACATGGGACGGTGAAAGCTCTGATCTATCTGGGAACTGCCCATCCCTTTCCTATTTTCCTTGCCGCCTTACTATCCATATTTGGAAAATCAAAGTAGAATATAGTAATGAAGAGGAATCTAAATTATTTAAATCCACTTGTTTGCTGGGTTAGTTGGCCCTTTAAAAAGCTAGCAAATAGTAATAGCATGATATATGATCAGTTGTTGAAAATATAGTAATTGTATATATTGCATTCAATGATTAAATGTTAATTTGATAGCTTGAGCCATCTATCGCATTGATGAGCATAAGGGCATAACAATTATCAACCTGAGAAACTATTCTCTTCCTTTTAGCTGTGCCATGATGGTTTATTGTCTATCGGTAGAGTTCTTCATGCCCCTTAGGTGCATGTGATGCGATTGTAGTTGAACCTTATTGATGATTTTGCAGGTGCTGTATTACCTCGTGAGACTGGAACCTTTTACTACTCTTTCTATTCAGCTTCAAGGCGGCAAGTTTGATCACGCGGACAGAATGTTCTCAGACATTGCTGCAACTTGGAATGGAGTTCTCGAGGACATGAGTGATGTAAAGGAATTGGTATGAATCTGTCCAAGTGTTTCTGTGACTTTCATTCCCTTTTTTTACCCATATAATTAGAGCTTGAAAAGCAATTGCAGCTTGTTTGGGGTCTTTAAATCATTTTCTTAGGGGTTTGCTTGCTTATTTGTCACATCTAGATGCTCGACTGCAAGTCTTTCATAACTTATGTGATCTAATGATGCTGTTCTTTCGTGTGTATATGTGTCAGGTCCCTGAACTATTTTATCTCCCAGAGGTTTTAACCAATGTAAACTCAATTGACTTTGGTACGACTCAACTGGGAGGGAAGCTTGGTATGCGCTTTCACTTGTTTGCAATAGCAAAGTAGAGTTATATTCATTCCTTGGCAGTAACTGACGTAATTCTGGCATCTACATTTGCCATTTTTCCCCATTTCTTCCCTCACGTTACAGACTCAGTTCAGCTTCCTCCTTGGGCTGAAAATCCAGTGGATTTCATCCATAAGCATCGGATGGCACTTGAGAGTGAGCATGTTTCAGCACATTTGCATGAATGGATCGATCTCATATTTGGGTAGGTTGTGTTTTACCTTTGAATCCACATCTGAAATATAGATTTCTGTGTTCTGATCTTGATCTCTCTTATTTATTCTGTAATAAGGGTAATTTGAAGATAGATGTTTATTTGCCACAATTTCTTATTCCTGACAAGCTACTTTTAATAATCAGGTACAAGCAACGTGGAAAGGAAGCCATACAGGCAAGCAATGTTTTCTTCTATATCACTTATGAAGGAACAGTCGATATTGATAAAATATCAGACCCAGTGAGTTTGCACTCTGCTCCAGTTTTTTCCAATACATTTTGTTATAAATATTCCTCCATCTTAGATAGCTGATACTTATATCTTTTCTACTGTTTTGAAAAGGCACAACAAGAAGCTACACAAGACCAGATTGCTTACTTTGGCCAAACCCCATCACAACTTCTTAGTGTACCTCACATGAAAAGGATGCCACTGGCTGATGTCCTACACATGCAGGTATTCTGTACTTTTATATGTATTCTTCTCTTTGGCTGCATTGGTCATTCTGCATTTAATCTTCACTTCCTTTGGAAGATATTTTGAGTCTTACTTGCTATTCCTCTATATGTTACTATTTATAATCTGCTCACAATGCGCTGTTCGCGTTTGCTTCATATCATCTTATAACCAGCGAGTTTTATGTACTTTTGCAATCATTACTTGTGCCCTGCAGTTGTTTCTCACACCATTAAGTATCAACAAATAGAGATTAAATTTCACAATTCAAAGATGGAAGATGATAGACCTCCAGAAATGTAGACGAAAGAAGCCAAATTTATACTTTTATTAGATTGTGTACTTGAATCGTTTATTGATGAGAACTTATTTTTGTTGCTCTAAACAAATGACTTGTGGCATCTGCAATTACTACTTTAAGTTACTTATGTAATATTGATTTGAATTTGAAACCAATTTTTCATATGGTGCTTGCATATACTCCTTCCCTCCCACAAAGATAGGCCTGCTTCCATTTTCACGGATTAAGAAAATGCAATTAATATAATAAAATTTTCTTACATTTTTTATAATGTACCCATACATTAAATAATGGTTTAAATATGAGTAATTCATATTTGTTGATAACAAGGTACATTAAATAGGTACATATTAAAAAATTAAAAAATCATCTATACTCTCAACAAGGAAAGTGGCCCATAATTTGAGAAAGGTGAAAAAGGAAAGCAAGCCTATCTTTATGGGATGAAAGGAGTATTACCTAGGAACCTCAATTGTTTGTAATAAAACCCTTGGATTAGGTGGCATTTGAGTTCTGAACATTGTTGTTGCGTATCACAAGTTCTTCCATGAAATTTATATGGTCAGTTATATCCCGATGATTCATTTATTATTTGGGTATGTAAGTTTTTGGTTGAGTTTTTTACTCATTGTCATTCAAGTGAACTGAATATTATGAAGAAAAAACAGATGTGTTTAAGCTGCTTCCTGGAGTGTAATAAACTGTATTTGAACTACTCTACACCATATTGCAGAACTAGATTATTATTGCATTGAACTACCAACTTTGTGCAAGCATGCTATGAGGCATTATATTAATAAGTGACTAACATAATTATCTAATGGTATTGTAATACGGTAGACCATATTCCGGAATCCCAGAGAGGTTAAACCATATGCTGTTCCATATCCCGAATGCTGCAATCTACCTGCTGCTGCAATTCACGCATCATCGGATTCTCTTGTAATTGTTGATAGAAATGCTCCAGCTGCACATATAGCACAACATAAGTGGCAGCCAAACACACCTGATGGAAAGGGGACACCTTTCCTTTTTGAGCATGGAAAGTCTGGTGCAAACACGGCTGGTGGTTCGTTAATTCGAATGTTCAAAGGACCAACTGGTTCTGGATCAGAAGAGTGGCATTTTCCCCAAGCATTGGCATTTCCAACTTCTGGAATTCAAAGCTCTGCGATAGTTTCTATCATATGTGACAAAGAAATTATCACTGGTGAGTGTGTATTCCAATTATTTTGAAATAATAATAATAATAATAATATCATCTTTTTTAGGTTCAAGTCTTGCGAAATTCATGTCACAAATTGTCAATATTTGAAGTATAGAAGAGTATTTGACCTAAATTGCTAGTTACTGCTTTGCTTATGATCTTATAATAGCTGCAAGTCAGCTGATGCTTTTCATTGTTGCATTTGCCTTCTGTTCGACTGGGCCTTTTTTAAAAACTTTTTGCTGTCTTGCCACATACTGGCAAATAACTTCAAAATCTTGGCATTTTATCTAGGGGGGCATGTGGATAACAGTGTCAGGCTGATATCAGCAGATGGAGCAAAAACCTTGGAAATAGCCAAGGGACATTGTGCTCCAGTGACTTGCGTGGCTATATCTCCTGATAGGAGCTACCTTGTGACTGGATCTCGGGACACAACTCTTCTACTCTGGAGATTACATCGAGCATCCACTTCCCGCTCTAGTAGCTCATCAGATCCTTCCACTAATTCAAACATGCCCACAACCACCAGCAGCAGTGTAGCAGGACATAACTTGGCAGAGAAAAATAGGCGACACCGAATTGAGGGTCCCATACACGTCCTCCGGGGTCATCTGGGGGAAATAATATGCTGCAATATCAGTTCAGACCTTGGAATTGTTGCCTCTTGCTCCAACTCTTCAGAGGTCTTGCTTCATTCAATTAGAAGAGGCCGGTTGATTAGAAGGCTTGTTGGTGTGGAAGCTCATGCTGTCTGCTTATCATGTGATGGGATCTTAATGGCTTGGAACAAATCTCTTTGTACTCTCAGCACCTATACTCTTAACGGAAATCTTGTTGCTACGAAACAACTTCCTCTCTCATCAAGCATTAGTTGCATTGAAGTTTCTATTGATGGCAATAGTGCTTTGGTTGGATTAAACCAATCATTGGAAATTGAGGCCACTGACTTCAGCCGGGATTTGGCATCAAAAGGATATACAGATAGTGAATCAAATGAAGAAAACACACGGGATTTGCCATTGCCTTCAATTTGCTTTTTTGATCTTTATACTCTAAAGGTAAGGTAAATTTTGGAGTTGGGGGAATTCAAAATAGAAGGCCTTGTTTTATGACCCGAGTTATGTTGTTTAGGAGTGCATATACTGTGTTTGAAGCACACAATTTGCTTACAGTTTGCAACATTTACATAGTCTCGTTTCTGATGGAATTCTTCTCAGTTCCGGAACATTCTATCTAACTGGTAGTGATCCTTCTGCTGCAGGTCTTTCATATAATGAAACTGGGAAAAGGGCAAGATATTACTACTATTGCTTTGAACAAGGATAATACAAACCTCTTGGTGTCAACAGCTGATAAACAGTTGATAATATTCACAGATCCTGCTGTAAGTTGAAGCCAGTTTTAGTCTGTTTAGGGTTATGAAATACTACCTTGCACTGTTAAGTACTTAGTGATATCTTTGTGTGGCTTCTCAATATGTTGTTGCATTAATATTTGTTCAGAGGATAAGGAAGGAGAAAGAGTTCAGCATGTCTGGCTAAGCTAAAAAAGTTTACTTCTTACTTCTTAAGTTTTAATATAAATAATTCTTTTAACTAGCAAGTTACTTTTGACACCAAAGTAGAGTCACTCTCTTTTTTATTTGTGTTAAAAAAAGGGTAAAATATTCAATCATGTTTGGATATAAAAATTAATAAATTTTACCTTTTTTCAGGCTTAGCCAACTGTGCTCGATGTCTGACCTCTCTTTTCTTCAAAAATCATGTCAAGATCTTGAATTCTATTAAAAACTACAGGGGAAAAAAAAAAACACTTGGTCACTGAGCAATTTCTTTCTAGCCCACATATCTAAGGTCGATGCATCTAAGCTGAGGATTTCCTTTCTATTCTACTTAATTTTTGAATGTAAATACGAGTCACACTTCATTCAGCATGGAACCTTAATTGCATATTATTTATTTTTCTTACTTATCTTTCATGGGTTTATAACTTCGTCTGTTGCCTACAGTTGAGCTTGAAGGTTGTAGATCAAATGCTTAAGCTGGGTTGGGAAGGTGATGGGTTGAGCCCCCTCATTAAGTAAAAGTTTCAAGAAATAGATTGGATTTCATCTTTTTCCGGTATGCATTCTGAAACACAGTTCACTATACTGCATAAGTTGGCCGTCTTTGTAGCTGTAACATATTAGCCTTCAACAAGTGCAAAGGACTTCAATATCTTTTCGAACCTCTTGTTACACTAGTGTCATGCGCAGCTATTTTGCTGGTTTTTTGACTCAAACAAGTTGCAAGTTTTGGGTTGAGGCCTGAGATGATGATTTCTGCCCCCATCTGTATATTTTATTGACCATTTTTTGACATTATGATGTACAAATTTTTATATTCATCTTTAGGCAAACTGGAAGCTGCATTCTTTTTGTATTTTCATACATGCAAATTTGTTCCATTTACCCCCTGTTCTATCATCTCTAACTAAAGTCTTCCCTTTGGGCAGTACAAAGTGCCTGTTCTGATATACATTATCTCCAAGTTCAGTCGTTACTAATATTTTTAAACTTGTCAATTTGTACATGGACGAAGTTGTTAGCTTAATGGTAGAGCGCAGCCTTAAGTGTTTGGGCTGTGATGGGTCATAGCCAACTAGCCACATGGATACTCAACGTGTTTATTGGTGCTTAACCTTGAGGCGTGTTATCATTCGAGATCAAGAACACTAACATGAAATAACCTTGAGGCGTGTATCATTGGAGATCAAGAACACTAACATGAAATAACTGACAAGACGTGTTATCTTCTTCATTGGTTGTGTGCTTTTTCTTCCTTGTCACACCTTTTTGCAGTCCAAAAGGATGTTCTAAGAGTGACGTTGTCATTTGTTTTCCTGCAATTATAAAATTTTAGATCCAGAGAGATTCAAATTGAGTCTTAGTAGAAAGCAATGGTAGAGATTTGGCAGGATTTTTGCTTCTGCTACTTTTTGTAAAAAAAAAAAAAAATGCTTCTCAGACAAATCACTTCTCAGTTTAGTCTTTATTATGCGTGTAACGGGCAAGTATCAAATTGTAATGCAAAATAAAATATTATGGCAGTTTATGAATGAAGAATACATGATGAGCGTAGATTTATTTGTGAATTGATATAAAACGTATAGTAAGAGTCTGTTTGGTAAAGATTTTCATTTTCTACAGTAAATCAATTCTCATTTTCAACCGCACATTCTTCAATAAAATAATATTTTCCATCACATCAATACTTTTTTCTTCTTTTTCAACCACACATTTCCCATCATATCACTAACTAGTGGCAACTTAGTTGTAGATCCATTTGTGATTGGAAATTTGTAATGAGATAATTGATATTGAATAGTTGAAATTGAATGTTGAAGTAGAATTGAGAAATAAAGGTAGTGGCTCGCCGACGAGCGCTCGTCTAAAAAACGAGCAGAGCAGGCTCGGCTAGGGTTCGAGCTCGTCAAAAGCAATTCACGAGCCCCTTTTTACGAGCCGAGCGATCGAGTTGACGAGCAGCTCGGCTCGATTGCCACCTCTACCTCCAATGCACCACAACTACCACTTTCAATTCAAATTCACAACCATAAATACTACCTTCACTGACTTGTGTTATCCGTGATTAATTGTGATCAAATTTGTCTTTAATGTGATTGTATGTGATCACGTCAGTCTAATTTGTGATTGTATGTAACCAAGTCATATAAAGTCACAGTTAACATAATTCTGGTCACAGACAATCACAATGAAGATAGACTTGGTCACACCTTGTTGCCATCGCCACCGAAACTCCTAACGACATCGAGAACCAAATGCACACCACCTCACCACGACCATACACACTACCTCACCACAACCACATGCATCAGTTGCAACAGAACAATCGTCGCCTCATCACCACCAACAGAACCAACAACAACAGCAGAACGACCTTGCATTTCAGGAAATCATCGACATCATTTGCAAAACATCAACAACCATCCCAAAACCTTAGCTAAACAACAGATCTAATGGAACAATCATCAATCACATCTGATCAAACAGCTGCATACACCACTACATCAAACAACAGATCCGATCAAACAACCACCCACTAAATCAATTTCAAACATTTTTCTTTCACTATTACACGAATTTCTCAACCTAAACCCTAAATTCTCAGCTCTAAGTTCTATACGGCAGGTAGAGATGAAGACAACAGCTTACCCTTCAGCGTTGTTGACATGAAATCGCTTAAAAAAAATGCAAAGCCGAACATTTCTACAAGCAACGACCGTTAACGACGCTACGAGCAGCTCGTTGTTGTAGGTTGCTCGCAGTAGCAGTGACGTCTTATGTCACGTGTTTTGTGCAACGTGAATTATACCGCAAGTATACGTTGTCAAATTTTGTAATATAATGATTGAGTTGAGAGTGTCGAACCCACAGAGATTGTAA